>JACXGM010019380.1:0-18437 GCA_016801145.1 Umbra pygmaea
GGAACAGTAAACAGCCTGTAGACGGAACAGTAAACAGCCTGTAGACGGAACAGTAAACAGCCTGTAGACGGAACAGTAAACAGCCTGTAGAAACAGGCTTCATGCTTTCAATGTAGAACTAGGCAAAGTTAGACAGACCTTTTTCTCAAATATTATAAACAGCAACTTTAACAACACACACACTCTTTTTGCTACTGTAGAGAGACTAACAACCCCCCAAGTCACATTCCCAGTGAAATGCTCTCAGACAGTAAATGCAGTGAGTTTGCTTGTTCTCAGAGAAAATCAATAATATCAGAAAGGTGATCAGCACATCCTTGAGTTGCACTGAGGTCAGAAAGATCAGACCACAACCTCAGAAATTAGTCACTATGTCTGTTTTCGAAGCAATTAATGGTCACATTCTGGAAAAAACAGTACAGCACCTTACTGCCCTGGTGTTGTTTTTATTTTATTCTTTCTATGTACAGCACTTTGGTCAACGGAAGTTGTGTTTATTTGTGCTTTATAAATACATTTAGATTGAAATTGAAATAAAACATTAACCTGCGCCCTTGACACACTTCCCACATCTTTTTTTAAAAGTGTGTTTAACTGTTTAGGAGAAGATCTCCTAGAATTGGTAAATTCCTCACTTCTTTCGGGGACTTTTCCAAAGTCCCTAAAAACTGCAGTTGTTAAGCCCCTCCTGAAAAAGAGCAATTTGGATCACACTGTATTGAGCAACTACAGACCAATCTCAAATCTCCCTTTTATAGGCAAGATCATTGAAAAAGTTGTTTTCAATCAGCTGAACAAATTCTTAAGCTCAAATGGACACTTTGATCATTTTCAGTCTGGCTTCCGATCACATCACAGTACAGAGACAGCGCTTGTAAAGATAATAAATGATATTCGCCTCAATACAGATACAGGCAAACTATCAGTGCTGGTACTACTCGACCTCAGTGCTGCATTTCACACTTGTCGACCACAACATACTTCTTGACAGGCTGAAAAACTGGGTCGGGCTTTCTGGGATGGTCCTAAAATGGTTCAGGTCATACCTAGAAGCGAGAGGTTACTATGTGAGTAATTGTTCCAAATTGCATTTGGAAACAGATGAAGTTCTCAAGGTGATGTTAGGGGTCAAACAACTAAAGATCAAGTCAGGAATCTTGGTGTGATTCTGGAGTCGGACCTTAGTTTCAGTAGTCATGTTAAAGCAATAACTAAATCAGCATATTATATCATCTTAAATGCTGCATATTAATCATCTCAAGAATTAGATGCTTTGTTTCCAGACAAGACTTAGAGAAACGTGTTCATGCTTTCATCACCAGCAGGGTGGATTATTGTAATGGCCTCCTCACTGGTCTTCCCAAAAACACGATAAGACAGCTACAGCTCATACAGAATGCTGCTGCCAGAAAATATGAACATATCACGCCAGTCCTCAGGTCTCTACACAGGCTCCCAGTCACATAGGTGCTATCTGTAGGTGCTCTACAGATAGTTTGTTGACAGTTTGTTGATAGTCATATCATCAACAAACTATCTGTTGATAAGCAACTAATTGTGTAGTTTTAGGGTAGGGGTAAGTTTAGAATATGTTTTAGTGTAATGGTTAAGGTTAGGGTTAACATTAGGGGAAGGGTTAAGGTTAGGTTTAGTAGATAGTTTGTTAAAATGTTGTTGATAGACTGCAGATAATCTGTAGAGCATCTACAGATACACTTTTTGGACTCTCAAAATAAAGTGTTACCAAATTCTGAATGATCAGTCATATTTTACCAAAACTGCCAATATTAAAAAAATTCGGCTAGGGGTATGTAAATTTAGGACCACAACTATATTTTCAGTTAATAGCTTATATTTAGTTAATGACGTGTATTCTGTTAACAAAGAATTAACCAGTTTACTAGGGTATATTAACTAAAGTGTTATATTGTGCCCTACTACAGGGGTTCCCAAACCTCTCCTCAGGCCTCCCCAGACATGCCAAGTTTTAGTTTTAACCATAAACTAGCACACCTGATTGAATTAGTCAACTACACATTAACCCTTTAATTTAATCAGTTATGTCATTTCAGGGTTAAAACAAAAACATGGCCTGTATTGGGAGGCCCGAGGAGAGGTTTGGGAACCCCTGCCCTACTATATTCAGTTTATTGCCACGCTCATACATGCGCATCCAGTCACGGAATGTTTTACAGATATGAATAAGGTAATAGTTCTGGCAGCATTCCGGCGAAGCCCGCGGGTCCAACATGCGGTGACACAATTTAGATTTTCGAGATGGCGTACCTTTTAGGGTTGTTCCAGGTATTGAAACCCCACATCAAATCACTTGATAACCAATAATATCTCATAAAAAAACATATTTTCTCTAAAAATGTATTAACAAAGTATCTGACTACTCCAAACTGCTGTATATGTAATACGCATTATTATATAGTTTATTCTGTTTTTAAGGTATGTAAAAAAAAAAATATTAAGACAATTATTCTATAGGCCTAATTTCCTCTAATCTGTGTAATCTTAACCCTTGGTTTCCCCCAGGGGTTAATTTCTTATCTTTTTACTCCTTGTAGCTGAGCCATTTAGGTCATGTATATTTGGCTTTCATTTACTAATCTCTTATTTTGAAATTATATTATGAATATTCAAACTAAATCTGAACAACACTACACATGGTAGTTTTATAGTTTTTTGTCAGTTCCAATCAAAATATTTCATGTTTAAATGTTAATTTAATAGTTGCACATTTTGTCCATATAGGGAAAACATTAGTTTTTAAATAGGCCCAAAATGGCCTGGTGTCCTCTGATCGTACACATAATGGGAATACCCGTGCTTTGGTATTTGTGTGGCTATAATAGTGTCTGCAAGGGCAAAGAAATTTAGTAATGAAAGTCGCCCTCCCTGCCTTATTACCGGGTCAGGGTGCGGGGTATAGCCGTCCTTCGCCTATGGGAATTTGACTTGTTAGAACTAGAAAGGGAAGTAAAACTGGGACTTTCTTGCATAAAGTGAAATGTGTTACATCTGTGCAATTGCCGTGAACTAATGTAACCATCAAGATATTTGTATCTACACTTTTCATGTATCGTTATCACACCTGTCATGTTTTTAAGTCCCTTACAAGATCAGGGTGTTTATTTCAAACTGCCGCTTTAATGTTTTAGGGTTCCCTTTTATCGTTAGCTTGTAAGCAAGCTACCTCCATATTTTACTACAGTTATCCAACTTTGCTCACTGCTGCCATTCTCTAAGCAGCCGGGTTCTCTCCCAGTTTTACATAGACACACACACACTCATATGGCAATAGGCATATCTACATCCTTACAGTCACAGCATTTATTTTCCAATGGATATGATGTTGCCAACCATTTCGATCCTTTCGTTCCAATGAAAAGCAAGTGGCATTTTTTTAACGCAATGTTTTTAATGTAGTATCGAATTACGTAAAATGCAATATTACCATTTTGAGATACTTCTTTATCGAACAACCATAGCGCCTATCACATCAGCGCTCTAGCGACACCATGTGTGTTGATTGGGCACCTGTGAATTCAGTCGTGTTTGTATAGTTGATGGTGTAGCCTAAGAGCAGTGTGATCAGACCGGCTTGAAGGAAGCCTTTGGTCTTCAAACATCTTTTTTGAAATGATTTATTTTTTTAAACGTTTTGTTTACTCTTTTTTTTAACCGGTAAGCCAATTGAGAACTGATTCTCATTTGCAATAGCAACCTGGCCAAGAAAAGAATGCCTAGTGTGAGCAGACCGATTAAATGTCAAATAAATAAATCATGACGGTCAAGGGTATAGGGACGGGGAGGACATGTCCCCCCCAATGTTACAGAATGGCAATGTGCCCCCCCCAATTATAAGAACAATCTGTGAAAAATGTATGGTGTCCCCCCCAATATCAAACTCATTCCTACGCCCTTGATGACAGTGCAAATACTACAAAAATTCTACACACCGAACACTCAAAGAGGCTAAATACAATAGGTGCAAATAAGGCAGTCACGTCAATAGAATACCCTGCAGTTGGAACAACCACCTGCTGAGGAGTTGCAGTTTTGTCTGATAGTGTGAAGCAGGCCAAACAAAGCTCACCTCACTAAGGAGGCATTTGGTTTGAGAACCATCTCATTTTTGTTCTCTCAAATCGTTCTGTCCTCAGTGCATCATTTCAACCTTGGCCGGAGAGTTCCCGGCTTCGACTACGGCCCGGACGCCTTTGGTACTGGCCTCACACCCCTGCACCTGTCTGACGATGGAGAAGGAGGCGCCTTTCACTTCCAGGAGCCCCCCCCACCCTATGCTGCATACAAATACCCTGAGATACAGCACCCAGACGACCCCCCGCCCCCATACGAAGCCTCCATCAACCCGGACAGCTTTCTCTACGTGGAGCTGGGTAGGGCCTCAGTAATATACACTCCCACTGACTCGCTTTGATTGATAACGGTTGTGATTTCTACTAGCCAGTCACATGCTAGGGGGAATAGTTGGCTGCCTGTCAACCCTGACAATTGTCCTTGTACTCCTCAGCTCGCGGTGGCATCCAGATGATCCCCAGTCAGATGAGGGACGTAGTGGACGCCATGACAGACCGCCCAGTGCCACCTCTCCCTGATCCAAACTCTGTGCCAATTTCCTCTCAGGGGCGGGAAGACTCTATCGATAGCAGCACCTTACTGGTGGCGCCTGACTCCCCCAGTGATGACGGCGCCCCGGACATGCCGGCAGACTGCGGCAGCAGCTCCTCCCTCAGCACCATGGTATAGAAGGGGGGGGCGGGCAGGCGTGGTCAAGGCAGAAAAGACTGTGGCAGACTGCTCCATCAGAAAGGGGGTGGATTAGAACACTGCGTTACCAAGACGACAGGGGACTGCAATGGTAGTGGGTGTAGACTATCTGAACGGACTGACAGACCAGTCTGCTTCAAGGTGTGCAGAGCTGAGCGTGTTTCTCGGACAGAGGAATTCAATGCCATTGGGTGTCTGTCAGAAAGACCTCCTCTAAAGGTGGACGTGGAGTAACGGGGCAGACGGCTTCTCTAACTGCTGAACACAGACCGACGATCCAAACCACCTGGAAGACTGATGATTGTGTACAGAGACGACGAGTAACACCAAACTAACCGGGCAGAGTTCCTGCTTGTAGTTTTCGATGGTCAACGCTTGTGGTTTCTTCATTCCAGTCTGAGCTTCATTCTCCAGACTGCTTCCAATGTAAAATCTTCTCTCAGGCATTGCACCAGGTCCCAATGGAGACGCTAGACCAAGGATCTCCAACCCTGGCCCTGGAGAACTACTGTCCAGATTGTTTTCACTCCAAACCTAATCTAGCACACCTGATTCTAATACTTAGCTTGTTGATGAGCAGAATGAAGCTACATGATATGTGGTTGGAGTGAACCTACAGGGTGGTAGTTCTCCAGGACCAGGGTTGGAGACCCTAGTGTTTGTTACCGTATATAGGTTTTTTGGCATTGATGTAGAGGCTCAAGACAGTTAGGACAGTGGTGTTATGACGTACAGCATTATATGACAGATGTTATAGTGCAGGGGTATTCAACTCTGGACCTCGAAGCCAGATCCACTCCATTCTTTCATTGCAACCCTCTAATCTGAGACTTATTTAGAGCTGGGACACCAGGTGAGTCCAATTAATGTTGAGGTAGAACAGAAAACCAGCAGGCTCCGGACCCCGTAGGGTTAGAGTTGAATACCACTGTAATATAGTGCTTCTACTCTCACTCTGAATCTGCTAGATCTTCAAAGATCCTCAAATAATGAAATACTGGATTTTCCAAGCACATAACTTGAATTTCTGCACTTGCCAATCAGTCTGATATGCTAAAAGGTCTTCCAGATTGTGGGAAAACATTTGAATAGAAAGATATAATGTTCCGCTACAAAAGGTTTTGTAACCTTGAAAATTTATTTAGGTACGGTTAGTGTTAGCTTCAATAATGTCTGTTTTGATGATGAGGTAAATCCTTGAATTTTTCCAAGAATCTTGCTATAATACAGATTTTTGTTAAGTGATAATTGTGTCCTTTTCTAGGCTGTGAATTGTTTTTTGCAAGAGCCAACATTGGATGAGGGGGTTAAAAAATGTTACATCATTAAAGAGATTGTTTATGGTAAGTGTGAATTAAGGTTAGCTTTTCATTAGCAGTTCATAGCAATGTAAGGCTTACTTACGTTTCATACCCCCCCTCCTCCCATGCGATTTGTTAATTAAAGGTACGCGTTTTCTTCATAATATCACAATACTTAAGTAATTAATCTTTTTGGCCAGTCTGCTTCTTGGCTGTGCTTAATGAGTGTATGTATGCACACGTGTATATAAAACAAAACATTCTTCACAAAAATGTTTGCTATTTTGCTCTGTGCATTTGCATTCAATGTCATGACAAAATATATAAAAAATGAATATATTTTGGGAAGCATAACTGATACTGGGGCAGTGTATAATAAGTAGTTGTTTTTGGATGCTGGCATTGGAGTCTGTTTCTGTATTTCTCTTCTTACAGCTGTTCATATTCATCTCCGCGTCTTACACAGAGACTGACATGACAAATGTGAAATTCCATTCTATCTATCTATCACACCGGTCAAAGGTTTTAGAACGCCTATGAATTTACATGGGTTTTTTGATAGATATTGATACCTTCATTCACCAAGGTAACATTAAATTGATCATAAATTATAGTCAAAACACGATTAATTATGGATGAGCTAAAGGTTTCATCATTAGGACACTGAATTAATGGCTGATGAAAATGTGGCTTTGCCATTGTATGTGAATAAATATAAATCAATAATTTAGAACAGTAATAGATAGATAACCAAGATCAATGTTGCAACTATCTTTAATAAATGTAATGCTGCCTTAGTGATATTTGATGAAAAACAAATTTCTTTGTGTTCTAAAACATTTGCCCAGTATTGTATGTGTATATTTTTAACACCAGCCTATGGCAGTGACAATATACTAGGTTAGACTAGGACAGGCGACATCATTTAAATCCATTCTGACAATCAGTAGATTCAATCATGTGATGTGTTCATCTGAGAGGCATGTTCTGTCGTGCTTGTCACCTGTAAAGGTCAAAGGGCAAGGCCTACAGGAGAACAGCGATGGTTTTGAAGCTAATTGAGCCTAAGCTCACACCAGCCAGGAATTACACAGCATTGGCTTTTTTACCAGCAGCACTGAAATGGCTGAAGAGCCACATTGAGAATTGAAACTGTGTGTGTGTACTATTTTATTTTTATACACATTATATATGTAGCATTGCATAGTTTTTTATGTTGGTAGGGCTCAAGTTAATTTCTTTTGACAATCCTTCTGTGGATTATCCAAGGAAATAATGTCATGAACTGTGTGTGTGTGTGTGTGTGTGTGTGTTCAGGGATCCCATCTGTTTTCAGGTTTGTTTTCTCCAGTGCATGTTACAGGTTTGTTTTAGGATCTCCAATGCATGATTCATTCTGTAGGCATGCTGAGTGAATGATGATTTTTTTAAATATATTTTTAGCTCACATGCCCACCTACAGGTTGGTGTGTTGTAGATACATACATTGGAACCTCTGCCCCACGTGCTTTCAGCTGCGTTTATACTAATTGGTTTATCGATAGAAAATGGGGTCATACAAAATATTCTGAGTTTGAAAATGTCTGTACAATGCAACAATTAATGCATTTTATTGTATTATCTTATTTCATAGCTTTTAAATTCTAAATGTCTTGCTTCTTTTGCGAGAGGCTCTGGGGTGTTATTACTTTTCATTGTTTTTTTGGAGATAGATGTACATTTAATATTATGCCAAATAAATTGTATAATGAAAGCGAGCTTCCTGGCGTTCATAACTTGTGTAACTACTCTGGAAAGCTAAGGCAGAGATCCTATTGCCAATAGGATGACTACAATAGATTGAATCATTTTTAATATTATTTCTTTTGTAATATTTACCTTTTGGTTTTAAGTGTATTCAAATTATAATATTATTTTAAATGTTTGTTTTATGTTTTATTTTGTTTCTTAAAAATAGTCCAATGTCAAATTGGGATCATAAAAACAAAACACCAATATAACATGTTCAAATGATTTAGCTGCAATTACATAGCTTTTAAATACTTACCCAAGAAACTAAGCAAAATGTGGAATATTTACCCATTCTTTACAAATGATTATTTTTCACAGGTTTTAATATGTATATATTAAAAGATAGAAATTCAGAGGAAAATGTATCTTTTAATACAGTTTCAGGGTAGTTTTATACTGTACATAATTTACAGCACAAATATTCACTTGAGAAGAGAGATTTTTCTTATTTTTGTTTACCCATTTACTAACTCCTGTTATTTTCATGAGGCTTCAAAAACCTTTAGGTTTTTTGGTGGAATCTGCGTAAAATGCAATATTTGACAGGGACCCCCCAGAGGAAAAGTGGTCATTGAAGAATGGTCAATACCTTGTTTTACACAGTCCATGTAACATTTAGTTTTGACACATTTTAAACCTGAAATAATTTTGTTTTTCCTCAACAAAAGTGGTAAATACTCATTGAAACCCTATTTTTCATTGGGTTTGTTCATTTGTATGAAATATGTATAATGTTATTTTCACTGACATTTAAAGGTGCTATTTGTATTATTCGAGCCGTATCAATGGAACTAATTACTCTTTGAAAAAAACAGCTAAAACAATGCTGTTAAATTGGTATTTTTGATATTTAAAAAAAATCTAAACAAATTTTATATATAGGATATTGTCCTTACACTATGCACTGCTCTGTTACCCACAAAACTATGGCCGAAAAAATGTACATTTGATAAAAGACAGACTGGCACGTGACCATTGACAAACACTGTAGATGCACAATTGTCTCAGTCATAGCAGTTTCCTTCTAAACTGCTTTGTTTTTCATATCATAAAAATACATGTTCTATAGCTTTTGGCAGCAGGCTACTGAAAGAGAAAGTAGTTCTGTTTTCACTCAGAAATTCTTCAGAAATTCGACAACTAAAGTATTTTAATTAGTTCTGAGTGACATGCTAAAAAGTGTGCAGAAGCCCAAGGTTGTCTAATGGTTGTACAATTCAGTCTATTGTATGTTGCTCTCCCCCCCCCGCCTCCATGTGCTTTGTCAGGCTTGGCATTTCTCTGATCTCCTGATATATCAATGTAGTCCTTCAGCCTATGTAACCAAATTACATGGGATTTAAATGAGTGGTGGGATATCCCTAGATGTTGAAAATGTCATCAGTGAGTGGAGGTTGTATGGAAATTCTGGTATTCGCTATGATATGCTGAAACTAAAGATTTAAGGTGTAGGAGTGAAACCAGGCCAAGCTTCAGAACTTAGTCTCCTCATGTTTGCATGTGAGGGACAGCAGGTCCTATCACAATGCCTGAGCTTTTCTCTGCCCTTTACCTGCAGATCAATTGGCAAGAGTATAGGAGATGCATGAAAGAAAATACAGTGCCCATTTCCAAGTCATATTTGTTTTTATAAAGGGTTGACCCTACCACTTGAGGGCATCACCGCTCAGCTGAGAAGTGGCACGTTCATCTCCAGTGTCTCACTATTTCACATTCATCAGTAAAGATCATAGGCTATGACACCACACTGATCAGATCGAGAAAGGGAAAGAAAAAAAGTCCTGAGCATTCATTTCCCAGGCCTATTTAGGTCTGGCATTGGCATTGGTCCCCGAGTACTGATGAGACCTGTCTCTGTCATTTGTATATTTATAATTGAACTATACTTATTTTGCTGCTGTGTTCATGTATTGAAGAAAAATGATTTGGATAACCATAACTGTACTGATTATGTCTGTTACGTTGTCACACACCGGTGAGTAATATGTTCGTTCAAATATCTTTCATACTTTCCAAGGTAGGCAATTGTTGCTCTTTCTGCTCACATGTTGTTTAAGAGTGTATTCTATGATAACGTATAAGAATGCTGTGATGTTTACTATTTCAGATGATTTCTGTTACGATAATCATCATTGTGGTAAGTATTCATAAATTTTACCAAAAATAAAGACAATACATATTTTACATGTAGCTTTTACTGAAAAAGAACTAATCAGGTAAATTTGTATCAGTTTTGTAATAAATAAGCTACATTCCTATTGTGTGCCACAGAGGGTAGACTAGGTCACAACATAGAGGAGGCTTTTAGTCCCTAAATTTAAGGGTCTTCCTCGGCTCAGATCCGTATGCCTGGGGAGATTGGTTCCAATCGTGCCATCCAATCCTGGAGGCGCATCACTCTCCCATCAACCTGGACCACAGTATGAGCAGAAACGACTCACTAGACGCTTTACTTCTGGATGGATTTAATGCTTCTCATACAGGACACTGGAAACTGAAAAACAACGGGCACTCTAGTAAGTGTCCAATGTCCTTCTCATCAAAACTGTTATGACTGAGCATTGCAAGGTACGATAAAAACCTCTGTTATTTTCAGCTCTGAGAGTGTTTTGAAGTGGTCTGTGTTTGTGAGCAGTTGTGCTGGAGGTTGGGAACGGGATGTCTGTGAGTGGTGGAGGTCTACCAGGGCTGTACCACACCACCCAGCTTCACTTCCATTGGGGAAGCCTGATCTCCAATGGCTCTGAGCACACAGTGGACCAACACAGATATCCAATGGAGGTACAGTATGGCTGATGTCCTCTACATCGGGTAGGCAACTCCGGTCCTGGAGGGCCGAAACACTTCAGATTTTAGTAGTTAATTGCAATCACCTGCTTTCCCAGGTATAAACCAGTCCCTTATTAGAAAGAGAAACCAAAAATCTGAAGTGTTTCGGCCCTCCAGGACCGGAGTTGTAGAGCAGGGGTCAGCATCTAGACAACATTACTCCGAGGATACAGACATCGACTGCTGTTCTTTCTTCGACTGATATTGTGTTTATTTTTCAGATGCACATAGTAAATGTCAAGTCAAGTCACCCCAATCTGACTTCTGCCTTGGCTGATCCCACTGGCCTAGCAGTACTTGGATTCTTTATTGATGTGAAATATTTAAATAATTCATCTAGTTTATTTACGATATTTACACAAATGTCTAGATTTATTTAGGATGATATATTCTGAACATTTAATTTCTTCTGGCAGGTTAATTACATTGACAATGTACACTTTGGACAAATATCACAGCTCCTCTCTTCTGTTGCATATAAAGGTTTGTAAAGACCTGGTGCTTTGTATGAACGTGATTCCCTAATATACTGGTACACAGCGTGGGCGGCATCTAAGCACATTTACATCCAAAGGTAGAATTTATTGAAGGTATTTTTAATGTCCTCCTCCATCAGGTGAGATGGCTTCAGTCAAGCCATTCCCACTGATCAGCCTTCTACCAGAGAACAGCTTGTCCAAGTACTACCGTTACCATGGTAGCCTCACCACTCCACCTTGTTCTCAAGCTGTTCTATGGACAATGTATGAAGTTCCCATCTATGTGTCATGGTCACAGGTAAGCAATCGCTACTGAAGCTAACACTAATTTTCAGGTTATGTCTGATGGACATTTCACAAATACCTGGATTATTGCAGAAATTGGGCCAGATCTTAATCTAAGTCACAACAATAGACACAGTCTGCTTAAACTACGTAATAACAAACAAACAAGTATGTTTTTTAATGTCTATGTTGAACATCCTCTGCAAACATTGACAGTGCAGCGTGGAAAAAGTATATGAATATTTTAATAACTGGTTGACCATACTTTGGCAGCAATAACCTCAACCAAATTGTTCCTTAAGTTGCAGATCAGACTTGCACATCTGTCAGGAGGAATATTGGATAATTCCTCTTTGAAAAGCTTTTTTAGTTAAGCATTTTCGTTGGGATGTCTGGGGTAAATGGCTGTCTAAATCACGCCACAGCATCTCAATCGGGTTGACTCTGACCGGGCCACTTCAGAATGTATTTTCTTTTGAAACCATTCTGTTGTTAATTTACTTTTGTGTTTAGGGTTGTTGTCCTTTTCCATCATCTAACTTTTGTTGAGCTTCAATTGGCGGACAGCTGGCCTTACATTCTCCTGCAAAATGTCTTGAAAAACTTGGGAATTAATTCCGTCAATTATAACAATCCGTCAAGCCCCTGAAGCATCAAAATCAGCCACAACGCACGATGCCCCTCCACCATAACATTACAGATGAGGTTTTGATGTTGATGTCCTGTACCTTTTTTTCCCCCCACAATTTGTGTGTTCCTGTGTTTTTCTATTGTTAGGACTTACAACCCCAATTCCGAAAACTTTTGGACAGTTTGGAAAATGGCAATGCAAACAGAGGAGTGATTTGTAAATGTACTTCAACATGTATTTATACAATGAAATGCATCGTTTTAAAATTGTGTTTAGACTGTGTTTCTGAACGTCGGGTCCAAAAGCCATTGACTGTCATTGTATGGGGTGTGCACATGGCAGGGGTAACTTGCACATCTGTACCAGTGTTCTTTCAGCGACACTATCTTATGCTGGCGACACTTCAGATTACGTCATATAGGTTGGTATAATGAGAAAACCTTCAAAATAAAAGCCCGAAGGTCGATGCATATCAAAGTGCATAACACCTTAATTAAGTTAGTGAACTCCAAACAAAGGTTGTTTTATGATGTTTTAAGCATGTAGAAAGTGCTTATGTGAAAAATAAAAATATTTAAAAAAAATGTTAACGTCTGGTACGTATAACGTACTCATAAAAATTGTTTTATAACCTTTTTCACTCTCATTTCACTGTAGGCCCTAATTGGGGGTCCCTGATTTAGTGTTTTTTTGCTCATACAGAATAAAGTGCCGGGGGATTTGAGACTATATTTGGATAGAATACATCCTACTGAATAGTTATCCATAGTCCATGTTTTGGCACAGGCGATAGTTTTGTTTTTGTAGAGCAAAATCTGCATATGAAATTAGAGTGACAAGGGTCCCTGATTTAGTGTTTTTTGCCCATACAGAATAAAGTGCCGGGGGGTTTGAGACTATATATTTGGATAGAATACATCCTACTGAACAGTTATCCGTAGTCCATGTTTTGGCACAGGTGATAGTTTTTATTTTTATGAGACAATATATTTAATAAAATTTAGTGTACAGGATTTCTTTTACAATTGTTACTAAAAACAAACTTTTTTCCCATAAAACTATTTTAATAGTTTCTTAAACCCATAATAAAATTTGATTTGATTATAATTCACTAGCTTTAATGAATATACTATTATTATTTTATGCATTGGAATTAGCGCTATTATTTTGAAATACAAAATCCGCCTTAGTGTCGCTAGCATAATGTTGTATCGCTAAAAGAACTGTAATGTCTTTTCCAGCGACGTCCCCGCATTTTCTAGCAGGACAACGCCAATCCACATTCAGCCCGGATTACAAGTGCATGGTTGCATAAGCAGAGAGTGTTAGTGGTAGCATGGCCTGCCTGCAGTCCTGACCTGTCTCCGATTGAGAATGTGGGGCGCATTATGAAGCACATAAGAAGGCCCCGTACAGTTGCGCAGCTGAAGACATGCATAATGAATGGATGAATGGGTTAACATTCCGCTTTCTAAACTTAACCAACGGGTACCAAACACTTAATAATTGTTAAGAAAAGGTGATGTTAGACAGTGGTAAACATTCAACCCTACCAACTTTTTTGGAATGTGTTGGTCATCAGAGTTGAAATTAGGTATATTTATAAAAAGTAAAACATAAAATAATGTGTCAATCTTTTCAATATAGTACAGGGTGAATTTAATTTTCAAATTACTTCTTATTTGCATATTCCATACTGTGCCAAATTTTTCAGAATTGGGGTTGTAGGTTAAAATCAGACCAAATTTTATTAGCAATTCATGCAGAAATCTAGGTATGATCTGCCAAGTCTGATGAGCATACGTTATCACATTGCTGTTGCTACATAACCAACTTGTAAAATTATGTTTTGTCTTACCTAGTTTAAACAGTTTGCCACGAGGATTTTCTCCACAGAAAAGGATGAAGAACATGTAACACATCTCCATGACAACTTCCGACACATCCATCCCATCTTCAGTCGTAGAATCTATGCTTCCAAAGATGCCAAGCTACTTTCAGCGTCAACCACTCATCTATATATCCCTGTACTCGCAGTACTTTTACTCCAACCGACTTTAACTGTTGTTCTGATTTATGGACTATAGGTTTGGAATCACAGCTGTATTGTTGATCTTTGTATGGCAAAGACACAACAACATTAAATTTGCCAAAGCTATTGTTTCTTTCGGGGGGGTTGACAGAGGACACAAAGTCTTGAGAGAAACATAGGTATAGGCTAGATATGTGTGTGATTGGCCAGTGACCGCTGTATAATTTTACTCAGTATTACTGTTATTACATTTCAAATAGTTTAATGTTTATTTACATTTAACTGTTCAATCCATCACATGGGCTACTTTTAATCAAACCTGCATTGTGGTTCTAACTGTGCGTACACACTGCCACAGACTTAAGCTTCCAAAGAAGCTCTGGACGCCCTGTCAAGGACGCTTATCAAAAAAGTATGGGGAAGCTTTTGACGCTCTGACGTGGTATGATCAGACTGTAAAAATAGGGCAGGGCTAGCATACTTAAATATATCGTGATCAAATGAATTGCATTCCCATCTATATTTCGATTGGTTGCTGGTCGTTAGCCGCTGAACCACGTCATAACTCATTACCATAAAGTTGAACAAACTTCAACTTTTCTGCTTGTCGCTCAACACGCCCAAAACGCGACGCCGACTGATTTACCGGTCCTTGCAGCTGAGAGAAGCTGGCTTCCATTGAAAATAAATGACTTCCGGTAACTTTAGTTACTGTATGTACACACCGCCACAGACTTAAGCTTCCAAAGTTACCGGAAGTCATTCATTTTCAATGGAAGCCAGCTTCTCTCAGCTGCAAGGACCGGCAAATCAGTCAGCGTCGCGTTTTGGGCGTGTTGAGCGACCAGAGCGTCAAGCAGAAAAGTTGAAGTTTGAGGCGGTTCAGCGGCTAACGACCAGCAACCAATCGAAATATAGAAGGGAATGCAATTCATTTGCTCACAATATATTTAAGTAGGCTACGTATGCTAGTCCTGCCCTATTTTTACAGTCTGATCATACCACGTCAGAGCGGCCAAAGCTTCAAAAGCTTCCCCATACTTTTTTGACAAGCGTCCTTGACAGGGCGTTCAGAGCTTTGGAAGCTCAAGTCTGTGGCGGTGTGTACGTACAGTTACACCACAGCTGCATAAAAACAACTACCACAGTGACCCCTTTGTACTGGTAACAAAACTCATCAATGCTACTGTATGTATAGGTCCAGATTAACAACTAATGTACATGTGGTTCTGTATAAATCAGGGGTTCTCAAACCCTTCCATGGAGGGCCTAGTGTGTGCAGGTTTCTGCTTTCACCTTTTACAAGCCTGATGGAGTGGCTCACTAATTGGTTAGGATCTCCCCTCACCTGGCAGTCTAGGTCCTAATTTGGCTCTAATGGAAGGGAAATACCAAAAACCAGCATACGCGAGGCCCTCCATGGAAGGGTTTGGGGACCCCTGGTATAAATTTTCCTTGGTATTCAAATGAAAGACATCTAATTATTTTAGCAGTAGCAGTTGATTAGTAGAACTGGTGTTATTTGCCTGCCTGTCTAGTCTGCAACTACCAAGTAACTGTGACGTCCTGGTAGGATGAGTGAGATGGATACAGAATGTGAAACGTTTGTCTAGCTCTGGTGGACGACCAATGATCGTGGGAAGCCTGTCAGCCTGACCTGGGTACCCATGCTGACTGTATTGTCTCTGTACTGCGAATCACACCAGCCACCCCCTGTCACCGGCTCCAGGAGGCAGAGGGCACAGACACAGGCCACATTGTCCTGATGCTGGGAGGGAGGACCAGGACTTGGCTGAGTGAGGATGAGATCACGAGCACAATGGTGGTCACGGGGAACCTTTAAGCACGTGGTTTCATGGAGGATACCTGACAACAGGCCATTGTTTTATCTTCACAGTTTTTATCGTTGAGCCTAGGTGTTATGGAGAAGTTCTGCATTGAGGTTTACAGATTCAAGGAACTTCCATTGTGTTTTCTGGGTGGCCTAGTGGTTGAGACTGTAGGGCCATTAAACAAAAGGTCCTTAAGACACCATGATAAAAAACATTCTCCTTGAGCAAAAACTTAATTGCTCCTAGATTGTCGCTGTAAATTGTGTTCTTATTATGCTTGACAATAACTTTAAAAAAAGTGGGTACTAATCACGTAGTGTACTAAAGAAATGAATCTGACACTCAATGCATTTTTCCAATGAAATTGAAATAACCCATAATAATTTGAAAAAAAATGCCTTTATTTTCCATGTTTTTTTCCATACATTTGTAATAAATAGACATGAAAACGGGCTGGTGATTCCAAGCCATTCCATGCCATTTCTGCACCATAATGCTTTTTAGATATCTCCACACCGCAAACAAGATTTCATAGAATTTACAACAGAAAATAAAAAAGCTTGACACAAGCTGACAATACTGCCACCAGCTTCGTGATTCTCAGCTCCGATACATAGATCTGAGCTGTATCTCTGTAGCAAAATCCCCAGAAACAAAAATATAGATATATATTCACAGATAAAGTATTTACACGTTTTAAGATTACAAAGAAAATGGGAAGAAAAAAGTTTCTACAAGAAACAATCTTTCAAAGGGAAGAAATTTATCTGTACAAGATGCACCTTTGCTTTGAATAAACAATTGAACACTTGTTTTATTTGCATTTCTACAGATCCCTTTTGAATATATACTGATCCCAGAAAACACCACTTCAAATAGACTGTCTTGTTTGTTTAGAAAAAGGAAAGATGCATCATCTTATGTTTTCCCTGTGATTATAAAAAAAATTCTGGTCTTCTATACAAGTGATCCTGTACATTATAAACATCAGTTGATTAAAATAAAAAAACTTGATTTACCCAGCTGAAGGAAAAGCAAGGAATGACTTGGTGTTTAGAGTCCTGATTGGCTGAGGGGGGTGTAAGAGTGCTAGCCTCTAGTGCACTGCCAAACAGCAGTAATTCATGGAACTGAATGATGTCAAGAGACAATATGCACAGCACACATTGAAGAGTATTGGAGCTTGTTTTTTTAGTGTGGTGATGAGACTAGTGTGAGGTCTGTTGGGTTGTTAGACTGAGAAACATTTCCGTATGGGGTATAGAATACTGGGATAACCGTACAACTAGCGCCATAACATGTTAAAGCTGAATACCTAAACCAGGGCTCGTTAACACTCCACTTGACAGTGAAGCAACACAACATTGTGAACACTACTCGCATTCATGTCACACAATACAAACACATTCACACAGGTGGAAGGAGGTCTTCATAGGTGTATGAACGTTAACACAGTTTCAAGCCGCAGGTCTCTGAAACACTTTTGCCCCGCCGTCAAAAACTCCCGAAGCATTCACATATGGCACCCACGATTCAATGCGTTCAATTCAGGAATACCTTTTTTAGCACAATATTGTGATTCTCTCTCAGCGCTTTGAGAAAGGGTAGAAAAGTTTCTTATCTTGTGTGCTTTTAAACAGAGATAATTAAAGTGAAATATCTAGGTCTTAAACTATATTTACTATTTTACCTGGTTTCTATTTGCTTCTCAAAATTGAAAATCATCATCACCAAAAATGCAAGAGGCCTTCAAAACCTACTAGAGTTTGACATAATAATTACCTATAAGCTGAACTGATTAGTTTTCTTTTACAACAGGCATTGGTTCAAATAGTCAATAACTTTTATAACCTTTCTACATGAATAGGCCTCTTTTATATGTAAAGTCTAAACAATTTAATCTAAATTCTTCTATTAACAGTGTTAAAGAGCAATGATAACCAAGTTTGTCATGAAGGAACTATGTGCATGGTAGTCACTTTTGGAAATACTAAATTACACTGCGATACAGTGTAAAGGTTTCATTGATAAATTACTTTCAAACGTTACCATCTTGAAATCTTTCCCCAATCACCATGTCTACACTATATGGCCTACAGAGGGCAGCACACTCTTCCTCAAGCACACACAAACACAGTTCAATAGTGTTTTTGGGAAAAGACAAGAAAGCAAGAATGGTCATCAAAAGGACAACAGAAAGGATTGAAACACCACTGGAGTGACCATAATACCATTTGTGTAAATCTGTGAAAAATTATTCTTTGATTTTGCATAAAGTAACAGACAGCAGCATACATACTATTTTGCTGGTATGAGCAGGTGTGGGTTCATCTAAATTCCAGTAATATCCACGTTGGCGAACTGATCAAGGTATGAACCATCCTGTACTTTACATTATATCTGGTTTCTGCTTTAACTATAAAAAACAGCGGGGGGGGGGGGGCTATCCAACAGCAT
>JACXGM010019381.1:0-18437 GCA_016801145.1 Umbra pygmaea
CAAAAAAATTCTAAACATTTTTTTGAAAATCCAACGGCTGTGCAACATGTGGGGGTGCTATCTGAACAACTGAAAAGTGGTTGGAGGTCTCTAAACCACATGGTTAAAATGCTATTGAATCACTAACTTTGAGACATATAATTTATTGACGGTCCCTAACCATACATAGACCGCTGTGTACTTCGTCTGATACACCGGGATATCGTGTGGCTGAGCCCGGGAAAACAGCACTGATTTCGGGATTCGAATATCCGTTGAATATCCAATATCCAATATCCAACCAACTTTACCTCGGTCACATACCGACGAGATGCACTGCAAGCTAGCATATCAATATAACGTTACTGTTATTTGCTGACGTTAAACTTGGAGAGGAGAGAACACAAATCTACCTGATTGCTGTTCCCGTTATTCACTTTTATATTTTTTTCTTTACCACTTTTGTCGTGACCAGATGGATAATAACTCCGCTTCATCCTCTCACATTTGAAACCTGCTTTGACACGAGGAAGGCGGGGCCTTGCGAAATTTGCGGGGCCCTACGCAACGTGCGTAGTGAGCGTATTGGGCCGACCGGTTCTGCCTCTGGGGTCCAGCTCCCTCAGAACCAACCGCGCACATCCTCTTTCCTCACCCGTAGTCCATGTTGGTGGCACTTCTCATACATCCAGCTGTAGCCATGAAGCTGGCCCAAATGTTGTAGCTGCCCATGGATGAAGTCCACCAGGACACCCAAATCGGTGAATGTTCTACGGTTGAGCCCTAGTTCGGCGATCTTCTTCTTGAGGTGTCTGAGGCTGATGTGGTAACCAAGCTAATTTCCAAGGCCGACTGAATATCTGCATATTTGAGTCCCATCTCAAAATAATGCGTAATTTGTCAATCCATTTTAGAACAGCGCTGGCCTCGTCAATGTCACTTCTCTCTCGACGACCATTGACCAATTGAAACTTTGTAACCTTGCAACAATAAATACTTGAAGAAGCGCTCTGAAAATGAGGCTGAGGGCGCTGTCAGCGCGAAAAACCCAATTGGTTGGCGCAGTGCCTTATCCTAACAAACTTAAGTGGCCTATACTAATTCTGAAATCACTTTCAGCGTGGTTTCATCGACACTGACACCGAAGTTAAACACCTTAAAAGTAGCCTACATTTTTCGCGCATAGCCAGAGCCCGTTTACTCTATGATATTTTTGCACTTGTTCGCCTCATGCTGGTAAAATAAGGAACTGCAACCTAATTTCTGTGTCTAAGCTCTCCGTAGACTGCTCTAGCAGTTCTCATATGCATTTTTGGATTTGCAAGAAACAAAGTCAAGATCTCGCAAAAGTATGGTCAGTGTTTGTCCCCAGTACATGTTTTTCTTTCTACGTTTTCTTTTTGTTCTTCGTTTTTTTTCTCTATGTCACTTCTGGGGCTCTGTAGTAATGTGCTTTATGAAGTCAATAATATTTGTCTAGGAGAGGCTCAAAGTTTAGAACAGGAAGCTCTGCACTGTTATATTTTCAGCCACAGCATGTCACCCCCCTAAGGAAATGCGAGTCCACTGTTGTCCACTGTTGGTCAGAAACTTCAGTTTCTTCAGTACTTACCCTTTAATACAATAAAACAGGGCTGATATCTTGAATCTGTCAAACCTACCTATTAATGTCTAACCTTATATAATTGTCAAAAGGACAAAGATACCAGTTTAATTTAGGGGACACACACAAATAATGAATTAATTAAAAGATAATGCTTATTTAATGATGACAAGTGTATTTGAATGTCAACAGAATTCATGTGCTATGTGCTGTGATTGGAAAATGTTGGGGTCTGTCCATTAACCTGCAGGCTATCAAGAATACATGAACATGCTTGGAAACTCAGCTCATAATTCAGAAAAACAGTTCTCACATTAATTGATATAATTTTCTTGCCTGTATGCATGCTTGAGGTAATGTGGATTTTTATATATTCCTTTAATAATTCAAAGAGTAGTCTTACATGCATGAATTCAGCGGCGGTCTGTGGATCTTTATTGGGGAAGGCGAGCTCATGTTACGCTCGGGACCGGAGCGAATGGAACACACCAAACCCAGTGTGCGATCCTGTGCGATACTGTTCTGTTTCCTCCAGTCCGGACAGTAATATGAGCCAGCGCCCCAAATTAAGATCCACCAACCGCCACTGCATGAATTAATGCTTTTTATGCATGAATTCATGATGATTTATGTACCATAACCGTAGCTTGATCCACAATGGATAGTAAAGACCAATTTTTTGGTGAACAAAGAAAACATCATGATCATGCGTAAATAAATCATAACTCATGATGATGTGCTCATCTTAGTTAATGTTTTAATTAAGATGTTGTTCATCCATGAAGTCATGAATGAAAGACGTTGGACTCATGTTTTGCTAACACACTAAAATGACATGCATAGCACAATTATTTAAACTGACACACAGAGAGCAAAAACTCTTCTCAAGTCTCCAAAAGTCTAAACACATTCTATGCTTTACACACATTTTGCAATTTGAAATGGCACTTTTAAAATGCACTGAACACAGTTCTCTGCATAAGACAAAACAATCTGACAGCAAGTCACATAATTGCCATTTCAAAACACTGCCATTCAAAATGACACTACATGAGCTATTTGGTCAACATATGTGCCACCTGGCCAAACACCTCAATGCATAATTGTTACCACTTCAATCAGGAAGTAAGCACTATAAAAAGACTACATGTGAGCACCTTTTGATTAGGCAAGATGCTGCCTAATAATTTTTTATTTTTTTGAGCATATTTTTGTACAGTCCAATGTAAATATATCTGCTGTGCATATGTTGCACTGACTTGTTTGGTGAAAAATAAAATGTGTGTGCCTGTGTGTGTGTGAATATGTCTGTGCATGTGAACAATCTAATGAATTTCATACAATTTGAACTATTTTCATATAAAGGCAAAGCATACTAAAGATGAGAGTGTTTTTCATTATGACCAACACTGTGTAGTTGGTTAGACATTATAGCAAAGCATACTAAAGATAAGAGTGTTCTTCATTATGACCAACAGTGTGTAGTTGGTTAGACATTATAGCAAAGCATAATACAGATAAGAGTGTTTTTCACTATGACCAACACTGTGTAGTTGGTTAGACATTATAGCAAAGCATACTAAAGATAAGAGTGTTCTTCATTATGACCAACACTGTGTAGTCGGTTAGACAAAAATCTGTTAATATGAATGAAGTGTGTGCCATGTGGTGCAAAAGTTTGATTTTGATAAAGCTATATGTTGTTTTGGTTGCAGTGCTTCATTTTGCAGGATGTGTCAGATATTTTGCAGTTTGGGTGTGTGGTTTTGTGAATTGTGTTAGGTATTTTGATAAAACCACACTAGTTTGAAAAATTGTGTTTTAGCAATCGGAAAAAAACTGTAATGCATTATTTAATGCATAATTCATGCATGCATTTATACATGACTTCATGATAAATCATGTACGCTTTCCTTAAAGTGTTACCGTGTAGGGAATCATTTTTCAATATACATGTTTTTTATGTAGAGAAATATAGTACTTGTAAGCTGGTGAGTTGGAAAGAGAAAGTAGTACTTAGTTTGTTAATATATATGATTTTGTTTAGGTCATTCCCTTCACACATGGTAATGCTAGTACAAGGCATTCACATTTACCATCATAATCTCAGGAAAAACTCTCACCCATAGACAGAGCCTACACAACTACATTTTTAAATAATAATGTTTCCCAGACTAAGACATCAGAAAAAGTCAAAGTCCAGACCTGAATCCAATCGAGAATCTGTGGAAAGAAACTGAAAACTGCTGTTCACAAACGCTCTCCATCCAACCTCACTGAGCTCGAGCTGTTTTGCAAGGAGGAATGGGCAAAAATTTCAGTCTCTCGATGTGCAAAACTGATAGAGACATACCCCAAGCGACTTACAGCTTTAATCGCAGCAAAATGTAGCGCTACAAAGTATTAACTTTTTGCACGCCCAATTTTTCAGTTCTTTATTTGTTAAAAAAGTTTGAAATATCCAATAAATTTCGTTCCACTTCATGATTGAGTCCCTCTTGTTGTTGATTCTTCACAAAAAAATTACAGTTTCATATCTTTATGTTTGAAGCCTGAAATGTGGTAAAAGGTCGAAAAGTTCAAGGGGGCCGAATACTTTCGCAAGGGACTGTAATTATATTGTTTTTTATTCCCACCTATTATTTACATACATATTTGTCAGTGCAAATAGACCAGATAGTGTAGTAGCTATTGATTGGCTACATTTGAATGTAAACTGGCCAGGTGATTTGTGCAGCATGCATGGATGGGCCTTTGATTTCTTAATCCGGCCCTGCTGATATTGCCACCCACAAACAGATGAGGGAGAATTAGTGTAATTTGACAAACATTTTAATGTGAGATCAAGCTAAAATTTGAGCAGTAGGAGTGACAAAGATGACAGGATATCTTTTTAAATACGAGATGATAAATTAAAATGGAAACAGTTAATAGTAAATAATCGTTGCTAAATAACTATTCTGGTTTGTCCATTGTTAGTTCTTACTGGCCCCAGAACTGGGGGCCATTGTTAATGTTGAACCCAGAACCAAAGGATATACATTCCTATGTACTAAAGTGATGCTGACTATGATGGATAAACAGACTTTATTTAATTGTATACAATATTGCAGATATGGCCCCAGTTCCCTAAAGAATTACTTTAACAAGACATTGTCAGAAGAAAGCAGCTCCATCGTGTTTGGTCATTAGATGAGTGCAGCTGCAGCAGCAGCGAGCCATCCCACTGTCCCTCCAACACTAGCCACCGCAGCTGTGGTAGAAGTAGCCAACCCTGCCGCACCTAGATGGAAGGGACAAACATAAATCATTGTGTCATTCACAACATTATCTACCTCGTAACTTGCTCTTGTCTCAAAAATAGAATCTCTTTAATGTTGAAAATGTAAAAGCGAAGAAATTGTTAATCTAGTGATTTTTAAGTAATTGCTTTTAATTTAAAATATGGGTTAAAGAATTTCTGAATTGGGACAGTTGATGTTGAGATGTGTTTTCAAAGCACGGATGACGTTTTGGTTGTTTTCTTCTCTCTAAACCAGACGGTCTATACTGGATTTCTTACTTGCATTACAGTTTTTTCCAATTGCTAAAACACAATTTTTCAAACTAGTGTGGTTTTATCAAAATACTCAACACAATTCCCAAAACCACACACCAAAACTGCAAAATATCTCACATATCCTGCAAAATGAAGCACTGCAACCAAAACAACATATAGCTTTATCAAAATCAAACTTTTGCACCACATGGCACACACTTCATTCATATTAACAGATTTTTGTCTAACCAACTACACACTGTTGGTCATAATGAAGAACACTCTTATCTGTATTATGCTTTGCTATAATGTCTAAACAACCACACAGTGTTGGTCATAATGAAAAACACTCTTATCTGTATTATGCTTTGCTATAATGTCTAACCAACTACACACTGTTGGTCATAATGAAAAACACTCTCATCTTTAGTATGCTTTGCCTTTATATGAAAATAGTTCAAATTGTAGGAAATTCTTCAGATTGAGCACACACACACACACACACACACACCATCCATCCATTCATTTTTGTCCGCTTATCCGTTATCGGGTCGCGGGGGCAGCAGCTCCAGCAGGGGACCCCAAACGTCCTTTTCCCGAGCCACATTAACCAGCTCCGACTAGGGGATCCCGAGGCGTTCCCAGGCCAGGTTGGATCGCCACCTAGTCCTGGGTCTTCCCCGAGGCCTCCTCCCAGCTGGACGTGCCTGGAACACCTCCCTAGGGAGGCGCCCAGGCCACGTCCCCAGAGCCAGCCACTGCTGCCCAGGTCTGGTCCGTTGAGGCCCCTGACCTTCACTACCATCCATTTGGCAGCGCACCCGACCCCAGCGGTTCCTCCCACAGGTGGTGGGCCCATTGGATACACACACACACACATTTTTTTTTACCAAACAAGTCAGTGCAACATATGCACAGCTGATATATTTACATTGGACTGAACAAAAATATGCTCACAAAAATAAAAAATGATTAGGCAGCATCTTGCCTAATCAAAAGGTGCTCACATGTAGTCTTTTTATAGTGCTTACTTCCTGATTGAAGTGGTAACAATTATGCATTGAGGTGTTTGGCCAGGTGGCGCATATGTTGGCCAAATAGCTCATGTAGTGTCATTTTGAATGGCATTGTTTTGAAATGGCAATTATGTGACTTGCTGTCAGATTGTTGTGTCTTATGCAGAGAACTGTGTTCAGTGCATTTAAAAACTGCCATTTCGGATTGCAAAATGTGTGTAAAGCAGAAAATGTGTTTAGACATTTGGAGACTTGAGAAGAGGTTTTGCTCTCTGTATGTCAGTTTAAGTAATTGTGCTATGCATGTCATTTTAGTGTGTTAGCAATTGGAAAAAACTGTAATAAATTGAACAGTGCAGTTCACTTGGATTGCCCTCCGTCAGACCCCTGGGCTAATCCATGAAAAGTGATCAGAACCCATTCTTGCTAAATATTTTTATTATTTTTAATTTAAATACACTGCTCAAAAACATAAGGGAACACGCAACCCTCACAGTGTAACACCAAGTCAATCAAACATATTAATCTATCCAGTTAGGAAGTATAAGTGATTGGGAATAAAGGTCACCTGATTTGGTGCAAATGAAAGTGACAACAGGAGTGCTGGAGGCAACAGCAAGTCAACCCCCAGAAAGAGAATGGCTTTGAAGGTGGTGGCTACAGACTATTGCTCTCTCCTTATCCTTTCTGACTGATTCTTTCCTAGTTAAGCATTTTTCTAGTCTCCTTGTCAGGTCGAATGAGGCGGTACCTACAGCACATTCAGGTTGCACAGGTAGTCCAGCTCCTCCATGAAGGCACATCCATATGTGCTTTCGCAAGAAGGTTTGCTGTGTCCCCCAGAACAGTCACAAGAGCATAGGAGAGATACCATGACATGGGGCGTTACACAAGGAGACCTGGACAGGGTCGTAGAAGGGCATCAACCCAGCAGCAGGACCAGTGTCTGCTCCTTTATGCAAGGAGGAACAGGAGGAGCACTGCCAGAGCCCTACACAATGACCTCCAGCGGCTACTGGTGTGCATGTTTCTGACCAAACTGTCAGAAACTGACTGCATGAGGGCAGCATGAGGGCCTGATGTCTTATAGTGGGACCTATAATTGGCGCCCAATTCTCTTCACAGATGAGTGCCGGTTCACACTGAGCACATGTGACATGCGTGAAAGAGTCTGGAGAATCCGTGGAAAACGTTATGCTGCCTGCAACATCATCCAACATGACTGGTTTGGTGGTGGGTCAATCATGGTCTGGGAGGCATATCGTTGGAGTGTCACACAGACCTCCACGTGCTACCCAACCGTACCCTGACTGCTGTTAGGTATCGTGATGAAATCCTCAGATTCATCAAACCATTCAGTGACCGCTCATGCCCTGTGGATGGGGGCATTGTCATCCTGGAAGACACCACTCCCATCAGGATAGAAATGTTTCCCCACTGGATAAACGTGATCACTCAGAATAACTTTGTAATGATTTCCATTTGTTTTGTTCATTCACTAATTTATTCAGTTTTTTTCCTTGTTTTCCATCCTAATTTGTCACCTGTCTATATGTGATTATCATTACCTGCAGACTGCAAAACAGCAACTGCGGTTCCAGCCGCCACTCCACCGCCATTTGCTGCAGCTGCCGTTGCCATCATGCTGGCTGCTAAGGAGTTAGCAGCAATCCCAGCAGCAGTGAACCCTGCAGCTCCCAGGAGAACTGGACCCAAAGCCACCGCCCCTCCTTAGTGGCAAAAAATAAACATTTAATTTTTTCATACTAATCTATGAATATCTCAATTTTTTTGCAACATCTTTACAAGTATCTCTAAATGAAGCAGTCCTTAAAGGAAAGTTGGCAGGTGCACAGTGCACGACATACGAATAAAATTTCAAATGTCATCTAGAATTCAAAGTGCTTTGTCAATTACCTGACAATATAATTACTGGTTTAGTTAATGTCAGCTATTTTTACAGTTTAATCAGGCAACATACATGTATTTACTTATACTCCTATTTTAAAAATACACCCCCTCCAACTATGGTTTTTGTGCCCAGGTCCAGGATGAAATAATCATAGTAATATTTTCAATAATGTGTGTAATCATAACTGACAATTACTTATAATAAAGGCTCTTTTATTTTACAAGAATAATCTTAAAGTGCATATGAGCTATGGTGGTAGGGCTATAAAATATGCACCTCTTTCAATCATTTTTTTATTCTCTTAACTTACATTTTGAAATTAAAATGACAGTTTACCACTTGACAGATCATTCTTTAAAAGAAATCTCACCTGCTCCTGCAGCTACAGCCATGCATGCTACTGTTTAAATCACAGAGAAAACAATGAGAAATCATATTACAAGACATAGTTATATATAAAGGTTGCTATGTGTGCTATTGTACCGTGTTAAATTTGGGTTTATGTTCAATATTTGGAGTTCGCTCTCATAAAATATGTCGTATAAAGAAAACAGTGATATATAGACATTCAAGTGAAGGTGGCATGCCAAGGTACACCCTAGGATTTTATGTAAAAATTTATTTTGGCAGAGCCCAAAAGGTTTGAATTTCTCTGTTTTCTGGAGCCTCTGTATGTATGTTTAGTGACCATGGTAAAACTGTAATACCTTTAATTGTGTCATGATGTCCCAGTATAGGGATGTCATGACTGGGAAAACTATGCTCTTTAGGTTGGGACATTATTTGAAAATAGATGTTTTCCAGTACTAGTTACTGAAGTGATTTAAATATGGTTGTAGACGTTATGTATGTAATGTTAGCACCAACTGTTGGAACACTGGAGCCACGTAGCTTATTGGTTCTCTAAATTGAGTTTGCCATCTGGATTGGCCTAATTGTAACCACCAGACACCAATTACTCGTCAGATGCTCTTATAAGCTCGAGTGTTCCAGAGGGTGGGTTGCGTTTCATTAAGAGAACATTCTTCTGTTACCTGAGCGTATCATGCCCCTGTTTATTATACTCTGTTAATGTCTTTACACTGCCGCTCATATACAGCCTATGGCACAGGTGTCAAATCGGTTCCACGGAGGGCCGAGTGTATGCTGGTTTTTGGTCTTTCCTTTCAATTAGAGCCCAATTAAGATGTAGACTGCCAGGTGAGGCGAGATCCTAACCAATTAGTGACATTCAATCATTCAGGTACAAGGTAAAAGCGAAAACCTGCAGACACTAGGCCCTTTGTGGATCTGGTTTGACACCCCTGGCCTATGGTATATATTGAGTTGCCGGTCTCAAGGTAAACCTTTCTAACAAATGATGTTAATGTTTCATCTTATTTAGTAACGTATGAGTATTCATAAGAAGAAGGTACCATGTATGTAGACCCAGCTTTCTACTCATGCCACCTAGTTCCCGTTATAGGACTGAGTGTACATTTGGTAATATTCTGAGTGTTTAAATTTGGGTGTCAATGTTGCCCGTACTTATGTTGACCACTATTGGTTTAGGTTAATTGTTTTGCAAAGAGTATTAAAATCAAACAAAGAAATATGAAAACCACTTTCCTGTCTCGGTCTCCCTTCCTCAAACATCTAAAGTGTGACAAATTGCATAAGAGCTAAAATCTTTGATTTATGATTTTCAATACCTTCCTCTCCAAATGAACAACTGGTGTACAGACACTTGTTTTGTTAGGAAATAAACATTAGATGTTTTAGGTATATTTGTATATTTGAAATGAATGTATATTTTAATTTGGGTATTTCAAATAGCATCCATATGAGATCAACATATTGACAACTGTATTGTGCTCTTTAAACTCTTCTCTCAAATGTATAAACCTTATTTTTTGTAAATTCCATATTTCCTTTACCTTTGTACTGCTACATATATTCTGTTGTAATACATGTTTTTTTCCAATAGATTCTTAACCAGATGATATAAATCTCTAAATCCAGTTGCCCTTTGTCACCTGCTTTATTTGTCCAGAGTAAACCCATTCAGTTTGCTGTTTTTCATTCAATAGATTTTGAATTAATTTTTCCTTTTCTATGGCTATTTTATACTAGCCATACTACCCATACTGTATGTGATAAAGATTTCATGTTGTGTTTCTTGCCCCTTTTTCTGAAAAGGTACAGTCTTTAATTTTTCCAATTTAGTGCATCATTTTTTAATATAAAGATTTTACCTACTAACGAACGATCTATCAAATAAACATGTTTTTTCAATAGATTCATCCAGATTATATATCTCTTAAACCAGTTACCATTAGGTCACTGCCCTTCCTTATAAAGAGTACACCCATTAAAATTTAGAATTTTCCATGGCTATTTTATATACAGAATTTCAATCAATGATCAAACTTGTTTTAGAGGTATATACTGTACATCATCTGGTTTGGAATCTATTAAAATGTTCATAGTTCCACAACGGAAAACACGGGCTGTACCTTTGAGAGGAGTGGTTAAGGAACAAAACACACTTATTCGTGGGTCATTAGCTCATATGGATAATAGGAGATACAAGATTATCCTATATAATTAGTGAAATATTTAACAACATGTATTTAATTTTAATTTTTTAATTTAACCTTTATTTAACCAGGTAAGTTGACCAAGAACAATTTCTTATTTACAGCAACGACCTGGGAGCAATTAGGATGAAGTGTCTTGCCCAAGGACACAACGACATTTGGCTCAGTCGGGAATCGAACTGGCGACCTTCTGACTACAAGTCTGACTCCCTACCCACTGAGCCATCTGCGCCCCATGTATAATTGGCTGTACCTCAAACAAGGAAGCTCAGTGAATATGTTTGTTTTAGAGGTTTTATGTACATGTACTAAGGTGTTTTATATGTACAGTACATGTCTTTTAATGAAGTATGTAATTTTTTTTAATTAAGCATTAAAACCTATGTAAACATTAAGTTCTGCAGTTTACACTTTTTAGATGTCCCTTAGCATCTGAATCATAGATCTGAATACAGATGTTCCCCCATTTAAATCAATAAAAACAGATTATTGAAAACCAATCAAAAATGATAAAGCAAAGTCTCTACCTTGCTCTCTACCTTCTTCTCATTGTATAAATGTCACTGTCGTCATAAGACATTTTGCGATCGCGCTATTAATGAGCAAATTGAAAAAATTGAACATTAAACTGATTTTATGATTTTATGTGAAATTCACACGGTCTAAAAAGAAAACATTTGTGACTGTATGGTATAGATTACATTAAGCAGATAATTAACAGCCTGTACACAATACATATAGCCTACAATAGGAAGATAAGATATTTTGATAAAGGAGGTTATGTTACTTACGCAGACCCATGTTCTTTTGACTAGACAATAACTGAGCGGCGAGCGCTGGGTTTATATAGTGCAGTCCATCATTTCTGCAAAAACGAAACTCAGCAGGATAAAGTTGGTGTTAATTTTGTTTTCTCTTGTCAGTAGCTATTATCTCTTGTCAATAGCTATAATAATAAGCCAACATATTTTGAATCAGGATATGATGGACTACAAATGACAAATCCACCATTTTGGTCAACATTTGTTTTTTGCTATTTCATTTATCAATTGAATATAGAGCGTACAAGACGTGTGCCATGATTATGACAAATATTGCCAATATGAATCCAAGAAGCAGGGTCTACAATCAATGGCTCTTAGTTTGTAAATATTGTAACTAAAAACAATGATGGAAACTTTAATCTGTAATAATAGCCAAGTGAGTGGAATAAAGAAAGAAAATACCTAATGACAGAAAAAAAGAACTAATAAGGGTAAAGTGAATATCCACTGAATGTCTGATATAAAATTTACTTTACCTCCCTATGGAACCTAATAAGGCCAATTAAAAGCTTTTATTTTTAGTAACTCGGTTCTTTCATTGCCTGGTCCCAGTCCTTGAATCGCTAGCCACACCCATTTTTTGTTTTTGTTTGGGCGTTTCAGGGTCTAGGGGGCATTCCGTCGACACGGTAATTTGCGTTTAATTGAAAATCCTGGTTTGAATGAACACCTTTCAATTCAGGCTCAAGCCATTCCATTAACATGGCACAGATGGTTAGGGAGTTGTATGGTTGCTGGTTTGATTCCTCCCAAAAATGTTGGTGTGTCCGTGGGCAAGGCACTTCTGCTAAATTGCTCTGGGGGAATTTCCCTGTACTTACTGTAAGTTGCTCTGGATAAGAGCGTCAGCTAAATGAAAAGAAATAACATAATTTATCTATGTCATGTTAACTAGGGTTGCCAACTTTCTCAATTTATCGGTGACAGATTATGGTTAAATCGGTACCTACTGAAGCAAAATAGGTCATATAGTTCTCAGACTATATTGTGACCGGATGTAAATGTTAAAAATGTTGTTGTATTATTACTAACTAATAGCTTATAGTAGCTTACTAGCTTACTCAAGCTTCAACATCAACAAAGCCACTCACAGGGAACAGGTGCAAAGTTCACATTGAATTCTGAACCTTGTGCTATTTCATGTCAAAATGGAAAAAAGGCTGTTTTCTGAAAAGATTGCAGATATATGACATAAATCACTCTATTGTAACATTTTTAAATACTATTTTCAATATTTGTATTTACTCTGGAATGTTTCTTTCAATTAATATACATAATGTTTTAAATTTAATGTACAGTACGTAATAACTACACATTTGAGCAGCCCCCAATCCACCCCCTCCATCCTTTATTTGGTAATTATTATTTGGTAATAAAGGATGAAGGGGGGATGGGGGGCTGCTCAAATGTTTGTTATTACGTACGTTCTGTACATTAAATATACAACATTATGTATATTAATTGAAAGAACCATTCCAAAGTAAATACAAATATTGAATATAGTATTTAAAAACACTGCTCCAAAACATAGCATGTAGACTCAGGTCATGCTTCTGATGACATGTACCAAGTTTGGACTGAAGACGATAAAGCGTTGCGAAGATACACCCTTATATCTTTTTTCGCCGTTGCTACGTAAAATTAGTTTGCGTGTTATTCGATAATGGTTGGGTTTATTAAAAAGCTTTTAATAACTTTTTGTCAGCATTGTCTGAAGATGATCTTATTCAATATTCGTAAAAATCAAAGAAACAGCCACGGAGGAGTTCGAAAAAGTATGTTTTTTGGGAAAATTCAAACTGTTTTCTTGGCGGAAAATGACGTCATAAGGTGCAATCGAATCGTCTTTAGCTAGGGAATCAGAAAAAAATAAAAAAATGTCTCTAGTACTTATGGTTAAAAAGTTATTAGCATAAACATAAGAGCAACTTTGGACAGTTGGTGGCACTATAGGGATTGATTTAGAAACTGCACATTTCAGACTGTTTTCTATCTGTGTACCAAATTTCATAACTTTCCCACAAGCAATTCTATGGGCTGCCATAGACACAAAGACGGAAGAAGAACAAGAATAAGAAGAAGAACACCAACAGAAACAATAGGTGCCTACGCACATTGTGTGCTTGGCCCGTAATAAAAAGAACTCCAACAGAAACAATAGGTGCCTATGCACATTCTGAGCTTGGCCCCTAATAAGAACGCCAACAGAAAAAATAGGTGCCTACGGTTTCTCTAATATGCGTATGTCAGTAAACATGGACAACCACACTTTAAAACACAGCGACCTCTAGTTCGAACCAACTGTTGAGGATGTTTTTTTTCCAAGCTGTTGGCACTGCCAGGACTATCCGTAGATCTAGAAAAGTTTGTAGTGGGGTTATGGCCAAAGAGTAGAAGTGCTGGGCAGAGTGGGAAGCCTTTCTTGAAAATGTTATCTACACTGCTCAAAAAAATAAAGGGATCACTAAGATAACACATCCTAGATCTGAATGAATGAACTATCGTATGAAATACTTTCATCTTTACATAGTTGAATGTGCTGACAACAGAATCACGGAAAAAATATCAATGGAAATCAAATTTATCAACCCATGGAGGTCTGGATATGGAGTCACACTTAAAATCAAAGTGGAAAACCACACTACAAGTTGAATCAACTTTGATGTAATGTCCTTAAAACAAGTCAAAATGAGGCTCAGTAGTGTGTGTGGCCTCCACTTGCCCGTATGACCTTCCTACAATGCCTGGGCATGCTCCTGATGAGGTGGCGGATGGTCTTCTGAAAGATATGCTCCTAGACCTGGAATAAAGCATCCGCCAACTCCTGGACAGTCTGTGGTGCAACGTGGATGGAGCGACACATGATGTCCCAGATCTGCTCAATCGGAATTCAGGTCTGGGGAACGGGCGGGCCAGTCCATAGCATCAATGCTTTCCTCTTGCAGGAACTGCTGACACACTCCAGCCAGATGACCTCTAGCATTGTCTTGCATTAGGAGGAACCCAGGGCCAACTGCACCAGCATATTCTCTCACAAGGGGTCTGAGGATCTCATCTGTCATAAGGTCATACGGTCACGTGGAGGCCACACACACTACTGAGCCTAATTTTGTGTATATGTGAGTCTAGACTTAGCCCTTTTAGATATAAACAATCAGTGGGGTAGGCCTAAGCAGGAAATAGGGAACTATATTGGGAAGGGGGATTGTATGTAACCTAAAGAGGGGTACCCTGTTAATTGCTAACTGACGCCATACATATTTCTGTTTTTTAGCATGACCTGGATATATTCAAATGCTTATTGTGTGCTGTGCCCTAGAGAAATATCTTAATGTTTGCAGTGTCCTATTGTGTGCTACTTAAGGGTGGGTTGTGAAGCATTGTCACTGATGTAGCCGGGTGGTGAATTTATTGTAACACCCCCATCACATTGATTTCTGGTTACTTACAGCATGCATTTTGTGTTCTCAATATATATTTTGTGTTCTAAACATAAAAGAAATGTGCATATGTTTTGTTATTTGCCAGCAGAATTTAAAGGATTTAGTTAGTTATTTCAGCCAATAGGTGGCGGTGTCACACGCCAAGTAGTGGCGCAGTGCCTCTTGGTCGCTCTCTTTTGTTCTTTTGGGCTGATCGGAGGAGAAGGGTATTCCTGCACAACCGGAGGCTGCAGTTTTAGGACCCCAGTTTTAGGACTGCAGTTTCAGGACCCTAGTTTTCTGTGTCTAGTTTGCAGCGTGATACAGACAGGCGATTTGTACTTTATATTATTACATCCATAAACCTTACCCTAACCACTCGGAAACCTTGCTGTTAAGCCCATCTAAAATATATTTGTGAGACAGACTTTTCAATGCTCCACTGTAAAGCGTGGTTTGTCCACTTGTGGTTGCCTAGGTGTGAGACTTACGTAAGGGTTATGTTATGAACGGGGCTAGTTGAGTTCGGTGAAGTGAATACAAGTGGTGATTCCAGATTGTGTCCGTGTTTCATTTCCATTTAATCATACTAACTACGAACCCACAAATCACCACTGTCTATAACATTTATTTAACTTAACAAAATCCTCTAAATTAGTAAAAGTCTATAGATGGGACGGTTGTTAATGTGTACGTTTCAAGCGTCGACACAAAACACTAGGGTCCTGAAACTGCAGTCCTAGAACTGGGGTCCTAAATTTACAGCCTCCGGTTGTGCAGGAACATACTACTGGATTGGAGATGCAGCACAGTGGAAAATGCAGGAGTACAGCATGTGAATATAAATAGCATAAATAGGTACATTGGTACAATAGGTACTTTGGTTTCTGTGTCCTTGCTTGCACCTACAACCCCGTACCTCTTTTGCTGGCTGCAGGGTGGCCTTGGGCAGTGGTTTTGACATTCCACTCCCCTCCAGGGGAGCAGAACGTAACATGAGTCGTGGTTTGAGCCAGGGTAAGTTGCAAAGACATGGGTGAATTTACTATTTGCATCGCATATGACTTGTATGTTGATTAAATGGGTTCCCTTGCAGCTGATGTATATCAATGCGAATAATTCATCCTGAATATTTTGGGTAAATGTGAAGGCTACACTAGATGTAAGCCTATTTTTTCACATCTTTGGACACCACAAGGATTTCCCTCGTGTAGTAATATTTATTTTCCTTGTAATTATGTATGGGTTGCAATAGAGAAGTCTGTGTAGATGAGAGGAGCAAAGTTTATAATGTAATATTACGTGTGTGTATGTGTGCGTGTATGTGTGTGTGTGTTTATCGCCTTCCTCTCTCTCACCTAGTACTGGTTCGGGACTGAGTTGATCTAATTACCTAAACACTGTCAGCTGGTTGCTCATTCCCTATATTATTCCAGGTGAACGAGAGGAAGGCGGAATTCATTATTATATTGTCACTGTGTGAAGGCTTTCGTCCAGGATTCAGTTAAGGTATTTCTAGTTGGGAAAAGAGTGTGTAGGTTTGCTAGAGTATTTTGCGTATATATATACATCATCGTTGTGCTACTTGCCTGTCTGATTCACCTGCAACTAGAGAACCTGTACACTCCCTGGATTGTTGTTTATTAAACTACCGCAAATCATCTACCTGTTTCGGTGGGTGGTGTGAAGAGAGGGAGACTTAAAGGCAGTAGATAGCAGTCCTTTATGGTTTATTCCAAACATGCTCCAGGAACATACAGCTGTAGACAATCCAGGTTGAACAGAATGTAGCGAGCACTTACGAAGAGACCTAATTAACTGAGAATTCCAGGCGATTTCAAAACGTAGCTCTGTTTGTATATCGGAAGTGCTGTCAGTAGTGTTAATAACTCAAACAATCTGTATTGCCAAAACTGTTTGTACATTTTGCTGCCAGTATACAACCATTACGCATTTACGGGGCAAGTTAAAAAACGTGCTTTAAGCCACTAAACATGTTTGAAATGTCATTACTAGTCCATATCCATGTTCAGTGATTCCTTATAGTGAACACAGCAAACTTGAAGAAATAAGTTTGTGTACATACCTCTGTTTTTTACCTATTTTCAGGTAGTCCACACTAGTCGATTGTCAAAGTCATACAATGCAATATTCCAAAATGCATGAGCATAGGTAACTAAGCAACTGTGTAGACTCAGTCCGTGAGCTGCCAAGGAAGCTGTGCCAGGTTACCTGGCTGACTTGCTACATTAATTGGACATAACCATGGCAAATTGTTTTTTTTTTAGAAAAAAATATGTTTTGGAATATTGCATTGTATGACCTCCAAAATGGGAAATAAACAGAGGTATGTACACAAACTTATTTCTTCAAATTCGCTGTGTTCACTATAAGGAATAACTGCACATGGATATGGACTAGTAATGACATTTCGAACATGTTTAGTGGCTCAAAGCACGTTTTTTAACATGCCCCATAAATGCATTATGGTTGTATACTGGAGCAAAAGGTAAACATGGTTTTGGCGATACAGATTGTTTGAGTTATTAACGCTACTGACAGCACTTCCGATATGCAAACAACAGAGCTACATTTTGAAATCGCCAGGAATTCTCCTTTAAGTATGTACTCTTTAACAGCGGTACAGACACTGGTTAAGAACTAGATAGAGAGCGAATGCCTAAACATTCAGAGCTAACACTTATAGACACTTACTTGTTTGTAGCACTTGGACTTCTTCTCCATCAAACATGAAACAAACACTCTGCATATAAACCATATTCCTGATATTGCTCAGGGTAGCTGTAACGTATAACACTCGGACAAATAGAAGCAATGTTTACTGAATGTTTATTATAGAGAGGACGTAGAACAGACAGGGAACAGGGAGAGAATAATCAAGGGACAGTCGTGGATCAGGCAACAGCAGAGAGACTCAGACAGGCAAGGACTTGGCATGGAGACAGGTAGTCGAATGGGCAAAAGACAGTACACAGAAACAGATTCTCCTCCAGGCAGGTGTCGGGCTTCGTAACAGGCTCTCAAACAAGTGTAATCATTTACTAAGTGGAAATATTAGAGGTACCAAAGAGATCCGCCCCTCCCTTACCCCGCACACTGCCGCCATCCTTGTTCACAGTCTCGTCACTTCACGTCTAGATTATTGCAACTCTCTCCTCTTCGGCCTCCCTCGGAAATCCCTCCATAAACTTCAGCTGGTCCAAAATTCAGCTGCCCGCATCATAACTCAAACCCCCTCCATCCACCACATCACCCCTGTTCTCCAACAACTCCACTGGCTCCCGGTCCAGTTCCGTATCCAATTTAAAATCCTCCTGTTTACATTCAAGGCCATCCACAACCTTGCCCCTCCTTATTTGTCTGATCTCCTCCAGGGTCCCACTTCCTCCCGCTCCCTCAGATCCTCTTCATCCATACACCTGTCTATCCCACCTGCCCGTCTCACCACCATGGGGAGCAGAGCATTCAGTCGCTCTGCTCCCCGTCTCTGGAATTCATTACCACCTCAACTTAGAAATATCATTTCATTCCCCCATTTCAAAT
>JACXGM010019382.1:0-18435 GCA_016801145.1 Umbra pygmaea
ATTCTGGGAGTTGTGGTAACTCAACTTTAGACGGATACAGAAGCCCCCCAGTGGATGCGAAAGGAACTGAAATATACTATCGGCTTTTCTCTGATATATTGAAAAAGAACAGACGTGTATATGACATAAATCATCTATGGTAACGTTTGTAAATGGTATACTATGAAACTGATTTACTGTGGAACACTCCTTTAAGGTTGCATCTTACTTATTTACATTTGTCATGCGGTGGCATAACAGTTAGGTCCATAAGTGTCCTAACAGAAAATCAAATCCAGCTTGCTCAGTTGCGAAGGGTATCGAGCACTGGGGTTCAGGTGTACAAGGAGTCAGGTGTACAAGTCTTGCTGTGTAGAGCTGGTCCCTGTAAGACAAAATACATAGCTTAAAGATATACAGGAAAAACAGTATAATTTGCCATCTCAGAAAAATACAGACCAGGGCCATAACACACGTCAATCAGACAGAACAGTAGCCTACCAATGTTCTTCTGACAGATTTGTTTTTATAAAATGTATTTAAAATTGAAACTTTCAGTTGGTCATACCTAAGCCTCTACTGACATGGGACTCAAAAATGGTGTCTATGGATGGAGGTTGAACATTTGGAAGGAGGCCGAGTGTCCTAGGGTCATCAGGACGTAGAATCCTCTGCCTTGGCATCCCCCTCTTAGAATGCAGTCGTTTCCTCAGAATGGCTGCTTGCAGATCAGGGATGTAGCTGTAGTCCTTCTCAACTTTCAGGGTGTAGACAGTCCATCTCCCGGATTTCTTTTGGTATTGTCGACGGTAGCTTTAAAAGAAAGGCATTTATTACAAATTTAAAGTTCTAGTTTTGTTGAATACGTTTATATTTAGAAAATATAACATTGTGGAAAAACAACCTGTTAGTGTAAAATTAATAATTTATTATAAAGTAAAATATGATATACATAAATGAATATCTGTAGGCCTATATGCTTTTCTGAAGTGTGCCCTGAGAAATTATTGTTAATCTTACATCATTTGGCCCTCTTTGTTAAACAGCGGTGGTTGGTTTTTATGGTGGTTGTAGTCAAGGGCTGCCAGGAGAGTCCTTGCCTCGTAAACGGACGGAGAGAAACTGAAACGCTTGCATGCATACATCAGGATGTGGTTATGATAGGACTGCAGCTGACAGGTTGATCTAGGTGGAAAAATATTCTGTAGTATTATAATACAGACAGTGATGATAATGTATTCAAAAAAAATATACTGAGTTGATATACATATTTGTTTAACTAACAGCTTACATCACAACTAAGGTACTTTACAAAACAATGTTTTCAGTGTTCACATACACAGGCCATAGCCCTGCCCATTACTTGCATTTATGGAAATCTGATATGATAAGTTTAATTTGAAAAAGGTATTTAAGGTGGTTGCTGCCCAAGTAAAAAAAAAGTATATTTAAATTATACTCCAGTATTATACTTCTAGTATACTTATGGTTAACCACAAGTATGTATTCAATGTATTTAAGTATATTTGAAGTATACTTTCAAAATATACATACCAAAAAAATAATATATTAGTATATTTAGGATAAATAAAATACATTTCAAGTACATTTAAATATACTTTTTTTTTACTTGGGTGAAGTTACCTGAAAGGCAGATATCTGTGCACATCTTTCAACCATCTCTTGTTGAGCACAATAGTTTCTAGTGCCTTGTGAGCCTGTGACCCACTCTCCAGCCATTCCTTTTTATGATTTTCTGGCAGGTTATCGTGCAAGCAATGGCCAAGGTACCATTTGTGCTCATTTGTAACATGATGAAGCACACTGCTCCAGAGTTTCTAAAAAAAAGATCATACCTAGCACAACAACACCATCTTTATTTTGCAGACGTTGGATTGCTGTCAATCTCTTTTCTTCCCATAATTCCTTGATTGCTCCTACGCAGTAGGTGTCTTGAATGTTAAAGAAAGCGTATTTCCCAACAAAACCCATGTTCATGTAATTGAACAGGTGGGACACTTTATAATAATTATTTCCGGACAGGAGTATGTTTGTAGCCATCATAAAGTCCCCTGCCTGCATCCCATATTTTAGTGTGGGCTGTGAGTCCCACCTCCATATTTGGTGACCATTGGAACAGATCTGTAAGATAACGAAACAGTAAGCTAATTAGTAGACATGTGTCCACACCATAGTGTTCCTATTTTATAGATATGTGCATGATATATTAGAAATAACAGCAAATAAACTTAAATTTCTAAGCAAACACGTGCCCTTTCCCAGAATTACAATATGTCAAGGACAAAATTGCATGTTCTCAATATGCATATTAAAGCAGGTAGGAAGTTACCTAAAGAGGGTGTGTGTATGTGAAATTAAAATCAAGAATGTACAAAAGTAAAGATGTGACTGAGGGTGGGATGGGAATGTGTGCCACAAATTCTGATTCCCACCACAGGATGGATGTTTCTTATGTCATATAAGTAAAAGGTTATGTAATTTTTGAGATTTACACGATGTTGTGGAATACAGATATTGGACTCACCCATTCAATGATTGTCCCTGTGCCTCTTGAAGTCAGATTTACTTCCAATGGTGCTGAAGCCTGGCAATCCTGATTTGTCACATTGTCTGTGAAAATGCACTTCACAACAGGTAGCTTTAGAAACATGGCCAGTTGTTTCAAGTTGGATTCGTAAACTATTGATGCCCGTTGTCCGATTAAATCGTCCTCACATAAAACCTGGAGGCTAGCAGATGTGACAGAATGTTTTTGTTGAGGCGGTACTTCATTCTCTGTGGAAAGATGCACAGTCTCTTCCAGACTGATAAACGGAAGCCCTTGAATAATACAATTTCTTTTCCTTCCACCAGTTTTGTCAAAATATGTAAAAAAAGAAATTATAAATACAATATCTATCATCAACTTGTGCTTACTACAGGAAATCTATTTCTTTTTTGGTGTGAAAAGTTCTCTATAAAAAGGTAAATTATTATTTACAAAAAACTACACTATACAGTGTAGAAAGTTTATACTTTCCTGCCATTCACCAGCAACAAGAAATCAGACCCAATCCATGTTTAGCTTGTCATTTGTCTAAGACTACTAACATACATTGGCAGTCACAGTATAGGGCTAAAATATGGTGTGAAAGAGGTGAATAATCTTGATTCTGACAAACCTCATACAAATCGATGGGATATAGTCCTCATCCGAATTACTAGATTCACTAGCCGTTTCCCCTTCATCATCATTATGACCATCCGGGTCCCTCCAGTCAATTCTGCAAAGAAAAAATCATAAAGACAAATACAGAATAACTCAATGGATTACACAGCATGTTATATAAAGTGGGTGTTAATTAGGAGGATTTCAGACCTTGAGAGCTGTCATCATGGGCATCAAAGCACATGGAAAGTATAAAACTAAGGATTACAAGAATACTTACATGGTAAACTAAAAACAGAACACTGAGGCCCTCAAGAGGGTGAATTTTAAATGCCATTAATATATTTTGGCTATTTTATGCTTGGATCCCCTAACTGATGAACACCAGCGGGACATTCTTTCTACACACCCAATAAGCACTCCATACATTTTGGATTTTGTTTGAATACTTACACTGTGTTTTGAAGATCATTAGCGTCTTCAGTCAGGGTAAAGGTGGACTCATCATGAACCCTCATCTTAGAAAAACTAATAAAAGACAGAATTAAAAAGTTGTTTTAAAACGGGGTGGATGGTTGTGAACCAAGTCTGCACCACACTGGTCATTTATGTCGTTTGTGCATCCCTGGTTTATATAAAAATAGTAAGGAATGAGTGTAAGTGAAAGGACTTTATTCACTTGCCTATTGTTAATTTTTAAAAATAACAGTGTATTACTTATAAATACCAGTTTAAAATCACCTTTCATCTAGTGCCTGTTGTTCTGTTTCTGCCATGGAAAAGTCTTGAATACCAGGCTCCAGAATGCAGTGTTTTCTATAAAAACAAATTTCTGCTATTCGTCAGATGGATTTATCAAAGTAGCGAATTCAAAAAGTAGTATTCTAAAACTTCTGTAATCCTTACCTATCTGTTGATGACTCACTGGATGGTGCTATGGTCGAGAGTGTTTGAACTGGCATTCCATGTTTCTTGCTAGGAGTTGATGTGGATGGTCCTCCTCTTTGATATCTGTTCAATGAGGAAATAAATTGCTCAGCGTGTGATGATCGCCAGCAATGCGATGGCGGTGCGACTCTTATTTGGAAAAAAGCACGCCTCGACAAACCTCGATTCCCGGTGCTGTAACTACAAGTAGGCTATATACTGCGCCCTGTCTCCCTGCCCTCCGCGTGACTGTAATTGCAGGGGGCACACTGTTCTAATTACTGTGATGCCAAAAGCACCTCACCTGACCCGTCTTGAAAGTATGGACATACGGTAAAGTAGACGGTAAAGTAATCAGTGGCTGCGCCAGTGTATTTTTCTTAGGCTAAACTACGGTGTCGCTCAAATCAAAGTCTGAATTTCAATGTGAATACATACACAATACAGTAGAGCATAACACCCTTTCCAGTCGCTTGAAATACCACGCCGCACAGACTTATTTTTTCAAATGAAAAATTACATCAATAGCAGACGTGGACAGACACTACTGAATTTAGGATATAGAATATTAGCTCTATTTCAGCTCGTTCCCTTCGTATGTCGACACACCCAATAGTGGTGGGCAGATCGATCCAAAAATTGGATAATATTTTTTGTGTTTGATGATTGAACGCAACTAAGTCAACACAGTTGATAAAACGATTCTTGGTGTGGCTGTAACCCAACTATCCCCTCCCACAGCCCCTGTAAGTAATAAAGCTAACTTTTACTCACTAGACTGCAATAAATATACCAACATACAGCATGCTATGATTATCAGTGATAGTTATCATTATTACTACAATGTTAGCTGAATAGTTGCTTACCTGTCTATTAGAATGCATGCAAGATCGGCATCTGTCTGTAGTCCTAGCTTGTGAAGAAGCTCTCTCCATCTTGGAAATGCCACTCCAATGTTAACTCTTCTCTTACTTCTTTTCGCGTCCCAAAATCTTCTCGGGTCTGTTTTTTCACCGGTACGTCTACGCTTCGCCGAGCTAGCTTTAGCAGCAGAATGTGTAGGCAATGCATAATTATGCTCCATAACAAGTGATTTATACAAGCAAACATTACAATTTTATACAGATAATAGTATCGGTCAAGTTCAATCCATTGGCTCAATGACGCTAGCTTCTTCTTCTGCTTTTTTTTGTCGTCTTCTTCTTTGGTTTTATTAGCGGACTTCAGCATTTTTTTTTGCGTTTGGCGGTTCCAAGGAAGTTAGAGCAACTAGGAGTCAAAGGTTATGTGACGCCATTTACGGGCGACAAAATGAAACGTCCCGTGTCTTCGAATTAAATTACAGATTGCTCCGGGTTTGAAAGTTGGTAGAGACATTAGGGATAATGCAAGTACACAACAAAAAAATATATATAACATAGATATAGTGATTTTTGCTTTTGTTAGAGGAGAAATATTACATATTGTACCTTTAAGCTAAGATAGTATAAGTTCTAACATCAGTGCTGCACAACATCAACACACATCCTGGTAAAAAATATTGTTTTATATATGGTCTGTGACTGTAGGCTAAATGTTTTAGAATTTACTCTCTTTAACACTAGAACCGCCAGGCCTTCCAAACTACCTATAACCGCCAACTGCTGACGCCCATCAGCGTCATTAGCATACAAATCACCCTCATTAAAAACCGCTCTCTCCTCCGCAGCCTCCAGCGAAGCCATCACTGCATCCAGCGATCAAGAGCATCACCTCTTGTTTTAATAGGCCTACGTAAAACTGTCTCAAAACAGATTTATTACATGGAGATTTTTGTTGTTTTTTGATGGTATTATATTGCCTTTATAAAATGACAATTCTTTAGTCTAGAATGAACATCCACCACATGTACTTACTTCATAGATAAACCAGCTAATACTTTTAATACGATTTTCAACTAACGGCGCAATCAGAAAGTGTCGTTTTATTCATTTTAAAATGTGTTCCAGTGTCGGAAACAGCCTGAATTACAACATGTCATATGTATGCTGTTGTAGCCTATTTTCATAATTTATAGGCTCTATAGAATGTAAATGGTTTTCAACTAACAAATTCTGAACAAATATGTTTCTGGATCTGCATTACGTTTCAGCACACCCATTATAGCCTATATATATTCTTTGTAATATTTTATATTCAAAAACAATAGCGAACATTTCAGCGGGTGCAGTGTGGATTTTAAAAACAGTTGTGTTTGCTAATTAGAGACTAGAGAAATCGTTTCAATAATTGTTTGTTATGTATTTTTATATATCCTACTTTTCTTTCTGTAAAATATTGTTGATGAAGATAAAAAGATTTGACGAGATAAATAGACGTGAAGCTAAAATGAATTGGTTTCAAGCAAGCTTCGCATTGCATAACGGCACCTGTATATTTTGTTCTGCATGGTCAAACAGAACAAAATACAATTTCTTATTTACAGCAACGATTGGGAGCAATTAGGGTAAAGTGTCTTGCCCAAGGACACAACGACATTTGACTCAGTCGGGGATTTTATTTGTAGCTACCTTATATTAGAAACAATATTGAAAAAGTGTTGAGTTGAATATGCAGTAATTACGGAATGACATATAGACGACTATACTCATGTCCTATAATGTTGTTTGATAATTTATATTAAACTTCAAAGTTTAGTGCATTTTAGTGCATCTGCTCGCCTCAACAACAACTGTTTGCGCTGCCTGTTTTGCTGCCTCTTTCGCAGTGGTCTTGCAACCTGAATAATTATGAAAGTAGCCTACATCCATACACAAACAAACAATCTAAATACAACTGTAGTATCCATTTTCCGCTAGAAATTCTAATGTTTTAAACTTTAGAGACAAAACTTTCTTTATATGCCAGTTTCTGCTGTCAAGGAAGATGAACTTTGGCCATTATTTCTGCTTTTCCCTAGGCGTTCCTTCTGCCGTATTCTGCAGCTACACCAGCGTTGTGTCCGGGGCATTCCTGTGGAGTCACTAGTCATCTCAATGAATTGGTCGTCTTCTGTAGGGGATTATTGCGTAAGAGCAGTAGACAGTGGTACTTTATAAAAAACGTCCAATATGTAACTACTATTAGGGTAAAGTGTCCGGCCATGGACACAATGACATTTGACTCAGTCGGGAATCGAACTGGCAACCTTCTGACTACAAGTCTGACTCCCTACCCACTGAGCCATCTGTGCTAGTCAGCTCAATGAATTGGTCCTCTGTAGAGGATTATTGGGTATGAGCAGTAGACAGTGTTACTTTATAAAATAGTGCTTTTTACTCTTTGTAATGTCACATTTTTCACATATATAGCTAATTTCATACAAGGAATGCAGCTCAAAGTGATATACATCAATAAAAGTCAATATAGAAAAAGTGTAGAGTTGGAGAACATGCAGTGATTACAGAATGAAATATGGAAGACTATATTTTAATGGTATATTATGTTGTTTGATCATTTATATTTAATTACAATTTTAGTGCATTTTAGTGCATCTGCTCGACTCAACAACAACTGTTTGCACTGCTTGTTTTGCTGCCTCTTTCGTGGTGGTCTTGCAACCTAAATAATTATGAAAGTAGCCTACATCCATACACGAAAAATCTAAATACAATTGTAGTATACATTTTCCGCTAGAAATTCAATTGTTTTAAAGTTTAGAGACAAAACTTTCTTTATATGCCAGTTTCTGCTGTCAAGGAAGATGAACTTTGGCCATGATTTCTGCTCGTTCCGTGGGGGTTCCTCCTGCCGTATTCTACAGCTAAACCTGCGTTCTCTCCGGGGCGTTCCTGTGGATAAAAGTATGGAAGACTATAAAGTTGTTTGATGTTTTATACTTAATTACAAAGTTTAGTGCATTTTAGTTTATCTGCTCACCTCAACAACTCTTTGCGCTGACTAGATGTAGACTTGAACCGTGTTTACAGACATTTAATCTTTTATGTAGTTTTCATAATCATATAATCATATAACTTCACAGGCATCCAATAGTTCTTTCATAAATCCCTCTCCCCTTTAATTTGTCAGGCGTCATGCGAACTGAGCACACTTTTTTTTTTAGTTAGTGTAATAGGCTATATCCGACATGGAGAATTACATGTGTAAATTCAGCAACATTTGGCCAATTGTGATTTTAAAATTTAAGGATTATGGTAGCAATGGAAACAACAAATAGCCTACTTATAATACAAATATTATTCAATTATTTATTTTGCTACAACATGAGTGAAGCATATGTAAAATGTTGAATTATGAAAAGCAGCGTTTCGTTGTTTAAAAATAATCAGCGACAATTCTAAAACACATGATAGTCAGTCACTTTAGTTATTACATTATATTGCAAAGACTAAAGTTAAAAGAATTTTACGACATGATAAACATTATTAAGTTAATTCTCAGCCAGGGCTAAAGATCTTTTGTCTGTGGTTATTGGCCATTGAAAGCAGTCATTTAGTGAGAGGTGCTTAGCGCCTTGGTTGCTAGGCGCCTGGGTACCAGATAATTGGCTGGGTACCAACGTTAGGTGGCGTCGGATTTTGGCGGTTTTAGTAGTAATTAGGGGCTTTAAGCTGTTGGGCTCTGCTGTACAAACATAATTCTACATAGATAATTCTACATAGAAAAGGTCATTGGCCCTCATTTATCAAACGTGGTTACGACCTAAAACAGGCGTAAAATATATGGCATCAGATTTATGTCAAAACCCACGAGCGCGAAAAACATACCTCCACAAGCAAATTATATAATTTCACTGGCGCAACTATTACTCTTTGCGCACAAATTCAAAATTTGAGTGTAACCAGGCAGGTGCGAGTGTGAAACAAAACAGAGTGAGGGAAAGAATGGCACCTGCGCTTATAAAATTAATCAGCACGCACAAATAGCAGTTGAAACACGCCCGCAAGTGTCTGATTTACGAGTGCTGGAGGAAATAAGCTCTCGCAGGTAAATTCTGTGCTCAAAGTTAATTTCTACACGCGTGGAAGAAACTGACTTTTGACATTTGGGGCCGGAAACCAAGGGAGATGGCCCTCCTATGATGGCCCTCCTAAGATTGGTCACTTGCTTTCAACACCGTGACATTGGTTGGTTAAATTATCAGGTAACACTTACTCTCCCTTCAAAATAGCTGTCCAGACATCTTGATCTTACTATTAATCTACTGTACTATCATAATATTTACATTCAACGCTATAATTATCCACAAAAACTGTTGTTTATTAACTACCGTATAACCGGTGGCGCCTTATATATGGCATGTTTTTTACACAAGATAAGTGGGGTATGAATAAAAATGGCAAGTATATAAATTGACAAGTATAATGACAATTGTTGGAAGGGATCTGCTTCTGAAATGTCACAGATGTCACATGATAAAGTGGTGCTTTTCGTACCGCGGCACCAATCAGTGCATTTAGTTGCCAATAAATGGTCTACCCTTGTCGCTGGGTGGTGCTAGACCACCTAAAAAGAAACAGGAGATTGCAGTTCTAATGCTTCCTAGAGATGTTTTTTGGGGACATATAGACTGATATTAAAACCAATATAATTGTATTATTATACACAGTACAATACCGTTCTTAATTTAAATAACGGCTTGTTTTAAAACGGCTTTAGGAAAGCAAATAAATATCGTTGACTACTGTGTCTGCATTCTCCAATCAGAATGTGTCCCTGAATCCTTTGTGAAAAATGTTAACTATTTACACAGTATATAAGTCCAGTTTTACTTTGCAGTAAAAAATGGGTAATGAACAATGTTTTTAAATCGTCATACAATGATGTAACCTATTAAAGCCGCTCCCTCAAAAGATAACTTTTTTTTTGAAGAAGTCCCCACAGGACCGTGGTGTAGCGGGCTAGATCGGTCGCCGCTTACAGTTACATTTTTCAGCTTTCTAGACCAGCTCAGGATCATGTCCTTCTTTTCTCAGCTTGTTTATAAAGGTTGCAAAGTAATGTTTGGTGTACAGTGTATTACAGATTTGTAATATATACCCTTATAACTAAGGGAATTTAGAAAAATATTGTCAAGTTTGTACAGTACTGTACGTCTTTGCTATCAATGTTTCCGATCTTGAAGGAATGCATTCTTAGTCAGTTTCATTTGCCTACAGTCTATAAATATTATAATTGCTGTAGTATATTACATTCTAGATACAGCTTGTCTGTTAAAACTTTGAACAGTCGCCACAAATGAACGTTCACCCGGGATCTAAATGAAATCAAGCTGACCAGGAGGATTAGTTAGTGACCATGCAACTGTAGCTGAAATTAGCCATTTAGAAAAGCGAAGCTGCATCATCCAGTGAAAATAATTAAATGTTTTTATACGAAAATATGTAATCAGTTGTAGGGGGGCTAAGGGGTTGCAAAGCTCATTCTTGTTAGAATAACGGTTCTTGTTGGAAGCGAGACGTGACGCTTCCATCATGTTTCCGTCATGCTTCACAAGATAATTAGAATGAAACGGAATGTAATAAATATATAGTAATATAATTCATGTGTATAAAATGTATATTTATCAGATGATTATATGAGATAATCCTGCTATGCTATTTCATTTTTTATCATTATAAATAACAAAACACAACTGTTTCAAAATCGAACGTACATGCCAAGCTATACTACAAAACACAGGTTTGCATAGCTCACACAGTTGGTAGTAGGCCTGGCAAACTCGATTCATTCGGGTTATTCTGAGTCACTCACTAAACTGATCCGGGTTGTGCGAGTCACTTGAGTCACTTGAGTCAGTATTGCTAAATCCCCAAGGAAACTCAGTCCTAGCCTCTTCTCTCTAACCACTAACGTAGTAAAAAGTTCTGTGGATTCACACGGTGCAGATTCACTATTTCAGAGTGTACTAACAAGCATTTATTTTAAAGGCACACATGAAAAAAACACAACAGTAAGCCACGCATAGGCAATGTCATCATAATAGACGAAAAAAAATGGTAAATTTGCAAATCAATTAAAGATTGACCAAGCATACAACAAATCACAAATACAAAAAAGCAACAAAAATGCTAAATGTACTAGAACAATGATACAACAACAGTAAAAATATATTAAATACAAAAACAATCAAATGGAACAAACATGAAAATGTGCAAAAAATAAATGCTAAGAAAAAACGAAATAACTATTTACATTATAGTAGTGCTTTTGTTGTGGATTTGCTTTACCCTGTCATGTCTTACTGTACTGTAGCCTAAGCAATATATAGTCTTTCAAGGTAGACATAGAAACAGGAACAGAGAAATGCCTGTAGAGAATAAATTCATTTAAATCTTTCTACCTAATTTGGTTTCGGACTGTCTGCTCGATCTAATTGCATTTTAATATACAACATTTATACACCAAATAACATTCTATGTTATTTCAGAAGTGAAAGAATGGCTTTTGTTGTTGATTTGCTTCACCCTGACTCACTTGTCTGCTTACATTACCACCTATGACAATGTAGCCGGCTGACTCACGCGATTTACTGACTCACGGAAGAACTCATGATTCCTCGGCGACTCATCATGAGTCCTCGTCCCATGGTCTGCGTGGCAAGCCGAGCTTGCAATGTTTCGGACTGTCTGCTCTACCTAATCACATTTTAATATACTGCATTTATACACCAAATCTACAGTAGGCCTAGCTAGGCTACATGCAGAACATTGAATGTTATTTCAGAAGAAAAATGATGGCTTTTGTTGTGGATTTGCTTTTTTACCCAGACTCGAGGAGACTTCACTCGCTCGTCTGCTACAGATCCACTCATGACAACGTAGCTTGCTGATTCCCGCGATTGAGTGACTCACGCAAAAACTCATGAGTGATCGACAACTCATGAGTCCTCGGGGATTTGTGAGTTGTCGGGTGAGTCCCACTCCTGTGTGTTGCGAGTTTGCAATGTTTCCGGCTGTGAGTCTGCGAATCGGGAAGTGCCTATAACGTGTCTCGGACTTGTGGAGTTGTGTTTGCCTACGAAATTGTAAGATATAATTCTTTTGGCAGCTAAGATAGTTGGGACTAGTAGATAATGTTGCAACAGGTTTGTGTGTGGCACTTTTATAATTTTGGATCGAGTTGTATTAGGACTCAACTGATCCGGGTTAATCATACTAGTGACTCGCGACTCATGAGTTATTTTAAAGACTCGGGTGAAAGATCCGAGTGACTCACGACTCAAACAGGTCTAGTTGGTAGCTCCATATAAAATCACAAACACCCGGCGTTCTTTGTGAACATTTATTTTGCCCAATTTATAAACTTGTCGTTTTTATTCATACTCTGGTGCACGGGGGTCTGCGGTTTGTAAAAACGCCTTATATGCGCTAAAATACGGTAGTTAATAAACACAATAGTTTTTATTGATAGTACACTAGATTAATAGTGAGATTAATATGTCTGGGCTGCTATTTTGAAGGGAGAGTAATTCTTACCTGATAATTTAACTAATGAAGGTGTCACGGTGTTGAAAGCAAGTGACCAATCATTGGAGGGCCATTTTCTCCTTTGGTTTCCGCCCACAAATGTCAAAAATCAGTTTCTTTCATGCGCTTAGAAATTAACTCTGCGCGTGTAGAAATGAACTTTGAGGGCAGAATTTACCTGCGAGAGCTAATGCCCTCCAGTACTCGTAAATCAGACACTCGCAGGCGTGTTTTGGCTGCTATTTGTGCGTGCTGCTTAATTTTATACACGCAGGTGGCATTCTTTCCCTCTCCCTGTTTTGTTTCACGCTCGCACCTGTCTGTTTACACTCAAATGTTGAATTTGTGCGCGAAGAGTAATAGCTGCGCCAGTAAAATTATATAATTTGCTCGTGGAGGTATGTTTTTTGCGCTCGCGAGTTTTGACATAATCTGAGGGCTTAATTAGGCATACAACCATTTCAGTCAAAAATGTTTTATATACATATTAGGTTAAAGGTTCAGTGTGTAGTATTTCTAAGGATCTATTGACAGAAATGCAATATAAGATCCATAACTATGTTCAGTGGTGTGTAAAGACCTTACATAATGAACCATTATGTTTTCATTTCCTTAGAATGAGCCATTTATATCTACATAACCGTGGGCACCCCCTTTTATGGAGGTCGCTGTATTTTGTCATCATGATTCTACCGTTGCCCTCAGCGAACAAACAGCGCTACAGAGCGCGTTTCGTCACTACCTTGAAAGAGAAGCAGCAGTAGTAGAAGAAGGAGAAGAAGAAGCAGCAGCAGAAGAAGTTGTATGTTTCTAAGTATTAGGTAATAGTAGAAGCTCTCCTTTATTAGAAGTGGAATTTTGGACAATTGTAGGACCACAGCTATTATTTACCACAAGAGCCAATGAATGAATCTGCTTTGAAGAAGCGAAAGCATGATGAAGCCAGACAAATACTGTACAAGAGCGACACAGGCAGAAATCCTGGGTAAACATCAGTGTGGCTTTTTCCAGATTGAAAGCGCTAATGAGGCAAAAATGTTTTCAAAGCAATGCCAAAGTTGCCTGTTTTCTGCTGGACAGTTAAGGTATTCCAACTTTAGCAATGCAAATGCAAACTGTTGTTTGACAAAGTTAGCATTGGCTAGAAGCTAGCCATAGACACCAATAGAAGTGACTTTTCCCTTGTCAGTGGTGTAAAATATGTATTTGGATTATTGCATTTAACATAGCTCTTCTCCCTCGCTTTGTTGTGATTTTGCTATGTTAGGAGAAATGTGCTGGTTATTTTCGTAAGACAATCGGCTGATTAGTACTATTTACTGCAAAACTGTAACATTAGCCTACAAAATAAAAGCTCATATTAGACACTAAACTTTTAGTACCCTGTTAGAAGAAATATGTAATGTTAGTTGGATTGTTATTTCGAAAGCATGATGAAGCCAGACGAATACGGGAGTGACGCAGGCAAAAATCACTGGTAACCATCAGTGTGGCTTTTCCCGGATAGAAGGCTCTTATGAAGGAAACTTCTTTCTTATCTTGTACTAACTAACATGGAAACAAGCTAGGTAAAGTCAGTTAATAAAACACTAACACAATGATGAACAAGTAAAAATAACATTCGAAATAACATGGTTTCACTGAATAATACATTTTTTACTTAATAATTATATATAAAGAAACCTCATTGCTTGACTATATATACTCTGCTGTCTCTTTTGTGTTTGCAAAGGGAAGGGTAGGAAGTGATTGACTGGCTGCTTGCAATTCACAAACCATAACACTAGATGTCACTAGAAATTACACACTGAACCTTTAATCGATTTGTAATGTGATTGGTGAAATGTTTATTCAGTCGCCTATTTAAACAAGCACTTTGGCAGTCCTGAAGTCGAAGCGATGGCAGATCTGGCTCTGTTAGAGGACCTTAAAGGACTGTTCCACAGTAAATTGGATTCATACTATAGCATATACAAACGTTACCATAGAAGATTTATGTCATATACACATTGGTTCTTTTTCAATATATCAGAGAAAAGCCGATAGTATATTTCAGTTCCTTTCTCATCCACTGGGGTGCTTCTGTATCTGTCAAAACTTGAGCTACCACAACTCCCAGAATTTGAGGCGAATTTAGTGCCCGTCCCCGTTTAAACGCACTGACACAGAACATGGGCAATTCAACAGCACACCTATGTAGAGCTAGACGCTAGAAAGTTATACATATTTGTTTTTGAAATTGTAGTCTAATTTCTATTCATCATGCTCGTTTGGTGTTCTGTACCTGGTTGCAGAAATGACAAGCAAGCCCAAAAAGTAATCTTTCACACTTTACAATAGGCTATAAAAAGTTAGGGTCTGCAGTCGGCATTTTAGTTCGGAAGATTATGAAAGGGAAGGGGGCACTACAGCCCGAAAGCGGCTGAAAAGCGATGCGATCCCATCCATTTTACTCTATCTAGAAAGAGTATCCTATATATAGTTAAGTAATTTACCCACACAGCTAGAAACTAAATACAGCTGGCACACTACACATACAGTACAATAACATTACCACAGACATGATGTGTGCTCCATTATCAAGGTACAGAAAATAGGTTTAATAAACTTACCCATCTGGTAATTGTCCTCTTGCTACGTCTCTTTCCATGTGCGCTGGAAAACTTCAGTGATTCAGTGACGCATATGCGGTCGTCAGTCATTTTTGGTTCAATCCTTACAAGTAAAGCTTGTCCACGATCCCATTCATTGTAGCAAATGCTTTTTTCATCAGTAGTCATGGATGGACATATTCCCACAGAAGCACTCAGGCAATTAGAATTTACCGCGTTTCAACTGGATTACCTGTAGAACATGCTGCCTTGTTGAAGCTGAATATCAAACTCCATTTGTTGTAAATCTTCTTCGGTGTAGTCGGGCGCAAACATGTATGGTTGGATGTCACTCAGAATGTAAAAGCAAGTTGTAAAATTCCTCATCTGCAAATCGTAGGTCAATAGCAATTGTGTTATCAGCGACTTTGGTTACGAATTGTTTCACAGAATCCAGAGAACATGCCGGGTGGGTGGGGCTTAGAACAAGGAAGCCAGCATTGTAGTTCTATACATACTGAAAAAAATCATACCACCTTGTCTGTTTAGCATTAAAATGGCTGATAGAAAAATCACAGAAAGACAAGCTATACCTTAAAAGTCCATTCATACCACAGGGTGACGTCAGAGTATGAAGTTTCCCCTAAAAATTTCAAATCTTGCTCTCTCACTAGCCAGGCATGGGTGAAACATCTCATTGTTCTACAAATGTCTGGGAGAAGCTACTAGCACCTTCAGATAGCTGTAGGGTGAAGTTTCCCTTTAATGTGCGCTCTCTACGTTAGGGTTTTTGCCCACCAGGACCTTTCATTGGGAGATCTGGGACAGCTTCAATCCAGAATTTTCTAAAATGGAAGCTACCATTATAATGATTTCAAGATCAGGAGACATTTTGGAAATATTAATAGGTATGTACTTATCAAAATTATGATTAAGTTATGTAAAATCTGCAAGTTATAAACATAACACCACAGACACTAATAAAGTGTGACACATGAAATTGTCTGGAATTTTGCTAACTTTAAGAATATTGATAAGAAAGAGTGTACTCACCATGCATCCCTCAGATCAACCAATACCTGGAATGACCTTTACACACAGGAAGTAATCCAAATATATTTCACCCTTTTCTTAAAGGGACGACATTCGTGGATGTAACACCACAGACATGAATTTGGGGGACACTATTTTTTTGTAGATTTTACAAAATATGTATTTTTTAAAACAATTTAATAAAATTGTACATGTTAAATAAAATCTATATTCACAACATAACCACTTTATTTTTGTTAAAAATGTTAAAAATTTGCCTTTGGCTAAGCCACACCCTAGAATAATGTAAATTGACTAATCACAGCGCAGCCAAGAACGAGCTCCCACAGAGGTCCGACACTTTTTCACAGCGCTCCATTCACTTTAACACAGGCGTCTCATATTTTTGGTATCGGCAGGCTATTACCGTCGTAATTTTATCAAAAACATGGTTAAACTTTGTGCCTGGGGCATTTGTACAGATACACGTTTCCCAGAGAGGTTGGAGGGGGTGTCCGTTTTTTTCCCTTCCCAAAACCGAAGTCAAATCCTGACAAGTGTCAGCTAACATTAACGTTACCTAGCATACCAGCTGTTGATAGGCTAGCACACGCTGCTAATAAATACAATGTTATACTTGCATAGTCCATTTGCTTTGTAATAACGATTATAGAAGTGAATAGAGACCTACCCAGCTTTGCATGAACAGTGTTGCTCCTTGATTGTTAGTCCTAGCCTCAGTCTTGATTAGTAGGATATGCGGTGGATCATTTTTTGACTGACCATTATGCTTTTGACTCTATTTGGATGCATTGTTGTTCCTTGCGTTTCGTGTATGTCTTGAATATAGCCTTCGAATTTATATTGCAGCCCCTTTAGCCTACTTCTATCGGACACTTTATTTGCTACTTTATAAAATTTTGATACAATTTCAGCAGGTGGCCCAGATGAAGTTGTAGGACATAGCAACTGTAACTAAGGGGGGCGGTGCTTAGCCAAAGGTGAATTACATTCCATGAAACCTCTCTGTGTGACATTTGCTGGATCCACCAATTCCCTGAACACATCTTCCCAACCCGGTAACAACCAAGAACCCAGTGACCATAAACGCACCCCAGTCATCAGATCACAATCACGAGAATTCTTATCACCTGCACACCTTCCCTTACTATATAAACCTCTGAGAGGCCTCACTGCATTGTGAGGTATTGTATGTGACTGTCGACATTACTGAGCCTGTGGCTAAGCTATTCATGATCTCTGGTAAACCAAAAATATATATTCATTCTGACCTGCCTGTGGATTCTGCCTTGTAACTCTGCCCTTCTTCTTGTCTTTTGTGTGCTGACCCTATGCTGGATTGCCTGCCTGATTTGTGTAACCAAACCCTGCCTGGACTGCCTACCCGATTGGTGTACCGAGCCCCGCTTAGCCTGACTACCTCTACACATGATTTGGACCCCTGCCTGCTCAGAGACATTATATGTGGATTTAATATCTCTCTCCCTCCTTTTTTTAAATTTTAGGCAATTGTATTAATAGTGAACTCGGTGTCCTGATTGATTCGTGACACTCTGAGGTATGGTGGGAACATGGATATATTGTTATAAATGCAATCTCTAAAACTATTGTATATGTATTTTAAAACAAAAATGTAACTATTAATAGTGCACATATTGTGTTCCTCCTACAGAATACAAAAATGTAAACATTTTTATAATTTATTGTTATTTAAAGTTTATTTTAACTGTTTTGAAGTAGGACACCACTTGCCACCACAAATGAAGAATGACCCACACTAATTTTTATCCCGCAAAGTGTAACTGTACTTTGATTTATCTAGCTACAGTATTTGTACAGTATAACTTTTCGCAAAAATTAATAAGCCATCACTTAGGCCTACTGACTTTATATACATTTATATAATTAAATTTATGTAGTTAAATAATTAGATTACAAAATTTGCTGGATTCGAATCACGGCCGTCAAGGTTGAAATACCCGGTCAATGCCATGTTAGGGATTCCAAATGAAGAGCTATTAGAATTTAGATTATTCACATTTTCAGCGTTTAAAAATGCTGGGAATGACATATTAAAGGGATACTTCACCGATTAGCATTAAGCTTTATATCAGTAGAAACCTGGTAGTATTTTAGAATTAACTGGGATCAATCCCTCATACCCACCTGGGATGTGAAGTCTCTGTATCGGTTGTATGGGAAAGAGGCCTCAGATGACGCAAAAATCGTCATTTTGCGTCATCTGAGGCTTGCCTGCTCAGAGACTGTA
>JACXGM010019383.1:0-18434 GCA_016801145.1 Umbra pygmaea
AACCAATCACTGTGCAGGCATGCGGAGCGTGCATGTCATCCCAGCAACAAACCATACAACAAACTTGTGTAAACTGTGGTGCTACCTATACTGTCATTGAGTGCTACCCTTCTTCACATCGCATGTTCCGGCGATGTGACTATCGCACATGCGCACATCGCGATGTCGATGCTAAAACACAACATCGTTCAGCCCTAGTGAGTCTCCCCAGCAAAACAAACTTCACCTACGTTCTGATCAGCCGCGGTCGGTGGATCTAAATTGGGGATGCCGGGCTCGCATTTCGTTCAGGTCCGGAGTGAACAGAGCGGTTTGTAGTGCATCAAACCCATTGTGTGATACCATGCAGTTTTCAACAGTCCGGACGGTAATGCGAGTCCGACATCCCCAATAAAGATCCCCGACCGCGGCTGGTTCTGAATCAAACCATGAACTGTTAAATTACCATTCTAAAGCTTGATATTTAGCCAGAATGCAGCTGTAGTTACCAGTCAGTAAAACAAACCCAAGTGTAAAATATGTCTGACTCAGTTAAAAGCTTGTGTGCATGTGTTCCCAGTCAAAATGTCTCCGTATATCTGTTCCTCAGGGATTTGGCGGTCAGTATGGTCCAGGCATGGCTGGTCCGGGTGCAGCTCCTGTTCAAGGGTCATACCCTGGTCAGCCCATGCAGTACCACGGGGGCCCAGGGCCCCAGCGCTCAGCCACCTCCCCCTCCTACCAAGGACACAAGATGCCCATGCAGCAAAGCAACATGGGCCAGTACCCGTTAGGGCCAGCTAACCCGGGCCAGTATTACAAGGTAACTGACACTACCCATGCTGTGCACTGTTGTTCTCCACAAGCCTGTCCGTTGATGTCTGTTAGTGTGGTGCTAGTTACTTTGATAATACCCCAAATGGAGTCTTCAGATTACTACTTTTTTTGTGCTGTGCCTTTCAGCAAGAGCAGTTCAACGGCCAAGGCAACCCGCTGAACACACTAGCAGGGGGAGGAGCCGGCGGAGCTTACAGTACATTCAACCAAGTTGCAGGCAACGGGGTGAGACGGTCAACCTACTTCAACCTACTTCAACCAGAACAAACAGATCTGGGAATCAGGATAATCTTTACATATTGAGAGACTGTTTAAATGCAGTACATTGTTAGTACATTTAGTAATTCAAGTGCAGGAAAGTAACCTCTCCCTGCTGTTTTCCTTTTGTCTCCCAGCCAGGTAGGGTGATGCCTGGCTACCCTAGCTCTCCCCTTCCTGGAAATCCCACCCCTCCCATAACGCCAGGCAGCGCAGTGCCCCCCTACATGTCCCCAGGCCCAGACGTCAAGCCCTCCTTCCTGCCTGACATAAAGCCAAATATGTCCCTTCCACCACCACCCCCTACAGGTAAACAGACCTGATTCACACATCGTTATTATTTTTTGAAATCCCTGTTTCCTATGTTCCGTGGTGTTCTGAGTTATTCTGTTAATCTGCGTGTATGTGAGTAAGCCTGGAATCAAGGTGATTTTTGACCTGCTTTTCCACAGGTAACCCTAGCGACGACCTGCGCCTGACCTTTCCCGTGCGAGATGGTGTGGTGCTGGAGCCCTTCCGCCTGGAGCACAACCTGGCTGTCAGCAACCACGTCTTCCAGCTCCGTGACTCGGTCTACAAGACGCTCATGATAAGGTCCAAACTGCTCAACCACTTTGGTCAAACTCATTTGCCAGGTTTTGCTCCTACCTTGATTGAAGATTTGTCTAATGGTTTGGAACGCTACACACCTGGTTGTTTAGGTGTTCATTGGACACAGTTCAAAAGAAAAACAAGAACCACAAACTCTCAGTAGAATGAGTTTAACATGCCTATTGTATACTTCAGCAACAATGCACAAGGGGGTGTGATATGTTGCCAATGTACCAGAGCTAAGAGCTATAACCTATGCCAGGGGTTCCCAAACCTCTCCTCAGGCCCCTCCAGACGTCCAAGGAGAGATGGAATCTTTTGGGTTTGGTGTATATTGCCAATATAACATGGCTAAATGCTGTATTCATGTACTCAGCCTTGTTGGGTCTAAGTCCTTCACAATAATATATTGGCCATATACCACACCACTCTTGCCTTTTTGCTTAATGACACCATCTTCTTTAGTGCATTTATAGATTTGGTTAACCAAGAGTTGTTTGTGACCATGTTTAAGTAGGCCAGACCTGGAGCTCCAGTTTAAGTGCTACCACCACGAGGACCGTCAGATGAACACCAATTGGCCGGCATCGGTGCAGGTGAGCGTCAATGCCACGCCCCTCACCATACAGCGCGGTGACAACAAGACATCCCACAAGCCACTCTATCTGAAGCAAGTGTGCCAGCCCGGGAGGAACACCATCCAGATCACTGTCACCGCCTGCTGCTGTGTAAGTTGTCCTGCAACAAACCCCGAGAAACGCAGTCCGTTCATTAACAACTTCAATGCTGTTCAACAAATGTGACATCGGCAATATTGATGCACAGTCAAACTGACCGCGAATCTGAGATGGCGTGTCTCTCATTCTGTCGATTTCTGTCTTTCATTCTCTCTTTGTCCCTGCAGTCCCACCTGTTTGTGCTGCAGCTGGTACACAGGCCATCTGTGCGCTCGGTGCTGCAGGGCTTGATGAAGAAGAGGCTGCTTCCAGCGGAGCACTGCGTCACTAAGAGTGAGTAGCTGAGGGTTGGACTCTTTGAACACTTGTTGCACCATTCACCATGCCAGATTGTCTCAGACAGGGTCACAGGAATCCTAGAAGTTAGCACATGTATGTCCCTGGTAGGAATCCTAGAAGTTAGCACTTGTATGTCCCTGGTAGGAATCCTAGAAGTTAGCACATGTATGTCCCTGGTAGGAATCCTAGAAGTTAGCACTTGCGTGTTGTGCCTTTGAGTAAGGCACTTGATGAACCATCATTTTAATCACCCTGGAAAAAAGCACCTGCTGAAAGTCTCATTCTTTTTGTGTTTTGTTTATTTTTTATCTAAACGATAGTAAGAAACCAAGACTAGGGGGACAGGTATATAGAGGGAAACATATAGGAAGGGCACAGACAGTTGGCCGAGCCTTAGAATCAGACGGCTCGTCGACTTGTGGTTGGATGAATTATGTGAGTGCCATTCACCGCATCTGTCCAGGGGTTTGCGGTGCTGCCGACTAGGCAGGGTCAAGGGGAATTGGACAAACTGGATGAAGAAATTGCTATGGGTTGTCATATGTGTGGGTGGTAAAGTTACCCCTGTTGTGGGTTTGTGTATTTCAATGTATTAACTCCCTTCACCTGCCACAGTCAAAAGGAACTTCAGCAGCGGCACCATCCCAGGGACACCAGGGCTGAACGGAGAAGATGGCGTTGAGCAGACGGCCATCCGGGTGTCCCTGAAATGCCCCATCACCTTTCGACGCATCCAGCTGCCGGCACGGGGCCACGACTGCAGACACATACAGGTCAGTAATCTGCACTGCTCCCTCCAAGCACATTGTCAACACAGTGGTTGAAATTACACGATTAACTAAGGCCCTGGTCAAAGGGAGTGTGCCGTGTAGGTACAGATGTGAATGAATGTATTTGTACCCTTGCAATTTACCTAAATAATGCACCTCTTGCCCTGAAAAGTGTTGAAATTAAAAGATTGTATGTCATCCATACCTGCATGTTATTTTTTTGCAGTTGAACAAAACAATAAAGCTGTGAATTAGCTGTCAGTTATTTTCCTGGACAATAATTCATATACTTTAGAAGTTATTTTAAATAGTTGTTGTGAGACCTCAATCAGACCATTCTGTTATAATTAGTACCACTGTGTTTTCAGTCTCATAATCTTTAACACAGCCAGTTTAAATAGAGAAAAGGGCAAATGTAGCTGCTTTTTGTTGCTGTGTGTTTCACACTGAACATGGAAAAGAAAAGGAAAAAACAGATTTGTCTGAGGAGGTTAGAAAGAGGGTTAAAGCCAAACATGGTCAATGTAAAGGCTACAAGAACATCTCTAAAGAGCTTCATGTTTTTGTGCGCACTGTTGGCAGTATTATTAAGAAGTTAAATGAGACTGTAGCCAGCATGCCTGGATCTGGCCTCAAGAGGAAGATTTGACTGAATAATGAAGAGGATTATTTGGTGGAAAAAGAACCAAGGAAAACCAGTAACAAAGTTAAAGCTCAAGCTGAACAATATCAAGCTACACCATATGTCGCTGTTTGAATCAATATGTGCTCTATGGTAGAAGACCCAGTAAGACCCAACTTCTAAGAGAAACAGAAATTGCAGACTGGAGTTGGCCAAAATGCATGTGGACAAGTCACAGTCCTTCAAGGAGAATGTCCTTTGGACAGACAAAACAAAAGTAGAGCTTTTAAAGTAAAACTAAGGTGTCCAAAGTTTGGAATCAGTTCAATCATAATTAAATGAAAACTCGAACTAGCTTACCACAATAATAGCACAACGAAAAACAGCTGATTGTTATGCACCAATTTCTCTCACCCTCTCTCTTCACGGAGAAACAGCTGATCAACGATCAACTAGCATAAGTGTAACAGAGCTGTGTGACATTGTAATCAAATATATAAAAGAAAATAGGTTGAGTATAACTAATATTTACATATAGGCCTATATACAAATCGGTCTCAGGTTGAAACTTGTAGATCTGAAAGGTAAGTTGCACAACTTAAGGTAATGTTAATGTATGTTTAATGCATGCCTTAGGTTGTTTGTTTTTTTAGGTTGTTATTGCATTTCAGAAAATGTTTTCTTTAAAAACAATGTAATATTGCACTTAATATGTTTAGTTTTTCGAGAGATGATATTGTAAGCAATGTAGGCAATGCAAATGTTGCTTTTTCTCAAAATTGAACCAAACTGTTGTATATTATAGCTCTTTAATAAAACGAAAGTATTTCTTATCCGATTACTCGATTAATTGATGGAATAATTAGTAGAATACTCGATTACAAAAAAATCAAAAGCACAGTTTCTCTTCTATTGAATGTGGAATAGAGAATGGTAGATATCAAATACTTTTGGCAATTCCTACTTAGTTTAGAGAAAATTCTGTGTTATTTTGGTGGAAGGGTACCAATATTTTGAGCCGCATCTGTACAAGAGCATCACCTCAACCACTGGAGATGATGCAGTCTGGCTGCTGAGAAAGCTACAAGTCAGGAACCTCCACACACATACAAGATGTGCAAACATTTCACACACTTGTTTTGGGACACAATGAAATTATGGGTTTTCTCTTTCTGTCTGTCTGGCTGTAGTGCTTTGATCTGGAGTCCTACCTTCAGTTGAACTGTGAGCGTGGGACCTGGCGCTGCCCTGTGTGCAAGTATGTAAGCATAGGCAACATCCGTAGTGACCACACAGGCTTCAACTGACTCAATACTCACCTTTCTGTCAATCTCCTCTCGCAGTAAAACAGCTCTTCTGGAGGGCCTAGAGGTGGACCAGTACATGCTGGGGATTCTTGTCTATATTCACAAGTAAGAACCAACACCGCTGTGTGTCCTGACTTCAGTCAGGATTTCGACTTTTGAACTGTATTGCTTTCAAATTCTCTGTTCAATAAATTTTTTATTGCTATATATTTTTTTATTTCCCTGCATGTATATGTCTGACAAAATACCACTTGAGTCCAAAACAGCAATGTATTCTCAACAGAGTACACTTAAATTTTACACCATAGGGGGAATAGGATTTGGTGGTAGGCTTTGGTATAAGGGTCCATCCCACACCTCTAATTTGCAGCTCAGAATACGAGGAGATTTCCATTGATCCAGTGTGCAGCTGGAAGCCGGTTCCAATCAAACCAGACGTTCACATCAAAGAGGAGCCGGACGGGCCTGTGCTGAAGCGTTGCCGCACACTGAGCCCCAGTCACATGATCCTGCCCAGTGTAATGGAAATGATCGCCTCCCTGGGGCCGGCCTCATCACCATACCACTCCATGCCAGCAGGGGGAAACGGCAATACTCCAGACTATCCCAGCCAAGGTACACTAGCTCCTCTACAGGCTGAGAGAAGCCATGTTTGCTGAAAAGCATTGTCACTTGAATTGAAAGGTCCTTTGGATGAATGACACGCAAATGGCTTTTTGGCCAGGCACGCCAGAGGTCAGTTTGGTGTGAAAATGAGAATGCATGCCATGTAGTCACAAGGAATATTTGGACCATTTTTGGTAATAGTAATTCCATATAGCTATTCCTAATAAAGAATCTCAGATTGATCCGCTTAATTGTACTACAGGATTTGCCTAACCTCTTTATTAAGAATGGACTGTATTTTCATTATAAATTGTAGTAATTGTTTAAATTCACACTAAAGCATTTTTTCTTTAAAAATAAAAACTATGTCGGTAGTCTTCTAGGGGTGGTGAAATTTGCGACAGTGCTGCCCAAGATAGATGGGTAGGTCGTAGGACACAAGTACCTTGTCATGTTGTTCTTGTAGAAGATTGGTATTTTGCTGGAAAAGCTTCTTGGTTAAAAAGCAGTTTTGAGTCAGGTAGCAGTTGGTTGTACTCAGTTTATTATGCAACCCACTGGTTTGTGATAGGCTTTTGGTCAGGAACGGATTGTAATCAGTGGTCAGGTCAGTGCCCAGATCAACAATGTCTCTTTGCAGAAGACCCTTATCTCATCAGACCCGTGATCTTGGATCACATGACATTGGGTCATTTTCTAGAATCTGCTTCTTATCTTATCACATGAATTTAACTCATGATAATACATGATATCAGCAGGGTCCCCTAGATATTTCCTTGCATCAAGAAGCACATACATTACCCTGTCTTATTGCCTGAATGGTATAACACATATGTATATATATTAGATCTGGGATCCCATCTCAGTCTAATATATAAAAGATAAGAGCTATGAGCTATCTACTGTCTGTAGGCTATCTTTGCCTGTAAATCATGAGCACAGCCATGATGTCCTTCAGTACCCTCTGTGTGCTGAGTGGTGACTCATCCTTAGGCCTTATAATAACAGATAAGCCACAGGCCCCAGTTTTGGATGAACTCAATTGCCATTTTCTTCTTTATTATAACATTCTAAACGGCTTATATAAGATGCTCATATAGAATTAGTCCTCAACATTCTTGTGCATTCTCCACCCATTACTGTACAGATGTCTCTCATCTAATTTTGAAAGACACTTATACCGCACCAATCTACTGTACATTAAGTTAACGTGTAATGGACTATTACAGAGAGATTGTGGTGCTAAACCATTTAAAATGCTAAAATCTGATAACATGTGTAGTTTCTACTGTAATACCCGATCTGATCGTAACATTTAAATATTAGTGTATTTAAACAGACATCACATTTTTTTTATATTATTGTACACTGCTTCAAAAAATAAAGGGGACACTAAGATAACACATTGTGGATCTAAATGAATGAACTAATTGTATGAAATACTTTCGTCTTTACATAGTTGAATGTGCTGACAACAAAATCACACAAAAACTATCAATGGAAATCAAATTTATCAACCCATGGAGGTCTGGATATGGAGTCACACTCAAAATCAAAGTGGAAAACCACACTACAGGCTGATCCAACTTTGATGTAATGTCCTTAAAACAAGTCAAAATGAGGCGCAGTAGTGTGTGTGGGCTTCACGTGCCCGTAAGACCTCCCTACAATGCCTGGGCATGCTCCTGATGAGGTGGCGGATGGTCTCCTGAGGGATGTCCTCCCAGGCCTGGACTGAAGCATCCGCAAACTCCTGGACAGTCTGTGGTGCAACGTGGCATTGATGGTTGGAGCGAGACATGATGTCCCAGATGTGCTCAATTGGATTCAGGTCTGGGGAACGGGTGGGCCAGTCCATAGCATCAATGCCTTCCTCTTGCAGGAACTACTGACACACTCCAGCCATATGAGGTCTAGCATTGTCTTGCGTTAGGAGGAACCCAGGGCCAACCGCACCAGCATATGGTCTCACAAGGGGTCTGAGGATCTCATCTCGGTACCTAATGGCAGTCAGGCTACCTCTGGCGAGCACATGGAGGGCTGTGTAGCCCCCAAAGAAATGCCACCCCACACCATTACTGACCCACCGCCAAACCGGTCATGCTGGAGGATGTTGCAGGCAGCAGAACGTTCTCCTCGGTGTCTCCAGACTCTGTCACGTCTGTCATATGTTCTCAGTGTGAACCTGCTTTCATCTTTGAAGAGCACAGGGCGCACGTGGCAAATTCGTCAATCTTTGTGTTCTCTGGCAAATTCCAAACGTCCTGCACAGTGTTGGGCTGTAAACACAACCCCCACCTGTGGACGTCGGGCCCTCATACCACCCTCATGGAGTCTGTTTCTGACCGTTTGAGTGGACACATGCACATTTGTGGGTTATTTTGCAGGACTCTGGCAGTGCTCCTCCTGCTCCTCCTTGCACAAAGGTGGAGGTAGCGGTCTTGCTGCTGGTTTGTTGCCCTCCTATGGCCTCCTCCACGTCTCCTGATGTACTGGCCTGTCTCCTGGTAGCGCCTCCATGCTCTGGACACTACACTGACAGACACAGCAAAACTTCTTGCCACTGCTTGCATGGATGTGCCATCCTGTATGAGCTGCACTACCTCCGTCTCATGCTACCACTAGAGTGAAAGTTCCGCCAACATTCAAAAGTGACCAAAACATCAGCCAGGAAGCATAGGAATTGATAAGTGGTCTGTGGTCACCACCTGCAGAACCACTCCTTTATTGGTTGTATAGGCTAATTGCCTATAATTTCCACCTGTTGTCTGTTCTATTTGCACAACAGCATGTGAAATTGATTGTTAATCAGCGTTGCTTCCTGAGTGGACAGTGTGATTTCACAGTGTGATTGACTAGGAGTTACATTGTGTTGTTTAGGTGTTCCCTTTATTTTTTTGAGCAGTGTATTTAAACAGACATCATGTTTTTAACTGAAGCTCAACAAAAATCGGTTTTAAAGATGCTACCTATGGAGGACCAAGTCTGCCAAAATAAGAAATAAATCAATAAATTAATATATGCCTCAATCAAAATATACAAATATAAAATTATACATTTATTAATCAATGTTATTTCCCTATTTATTTATTTCTGTAGTTATTTATTTCTATATTCATTTATTTCCATATTTTTTTATTTCTGTATTTATTTATTTCCGTATATATTTATGTCCGTATTTCTACATCCTTAAGCTAATGACAGAGCGGGACTCGTTCAGCCATAGCAAGCAAGCCAAGAGCGGGAGTTTCTGTGTGTGGATGGGTGACTTGGTGTGTTTGTGTGCGTTCACGACAGCGGAACATTGCACTGGCGGTTCTATTCTTTGATGAAATGGATAGGCTACAACGAGAAGGGCGTCCAACTTCTCCGGCATTAACGGAAACGTATATTGAAAAATTAAGGCAATGATCACACTTCATCGAAATTCCTACACTGCAGGGTCAACTTCTTTGTCGTTAGATGCTGATTACTGCAATACACTTTCAGCCAGACCCTCCACGCGAAAAAGTAATCAAATAATAATCAAAGCTAGCATTTTAACCTAGCGTAGCCAAGACTAAAATCTCTGGCAAGAGACTGTATGAAGCCTACTAACGTAGTAATCTAGGCATGCAAAATCGATCTTCACACTCTGATATCGATCAACCAATGGGGAAAAAGGGGACACCGTGACATGCTTTGATTGACAGCCTCCTCATTAGCTTAAGGATCTGGAGATACAGAAATAAATATATAGGGAAATAAATATATACGGAAATAAATAAATACAGAAATAAAAGTATATGGAAATAAATTAATAAAAAATTTATAAAAACTAAAAAAATGATCACAGAAATAAATAAATAGGGAAATAATATTGATTAATAAATGTATCATTTTCTATTTTTCTATTTTTATGTATATTTTTATGTATAAATATTTTTATGTATAAATATTTTTATTTATTTCTTTCTTATTTTGGCAGACTTGGTCCTCCATAGCTACCTGCATTCAATCAACGAATGCAGATGTGTACTCTTTGCTCCAGGAAATAGAATGCTGTGTGAAAGTATTCTGTGTGAAGTATTGTGTATTGTACTGTGTGTGTATTTATAAATAACAAGTTCCAGTCTGACATTGTTTATAGTTTAAAACAGTCCTGACTACTCAAGACAATCACAGTGTTTTTGTATAACTCATACTAACTTTGAATTTGGAAGCTGATCCATGGTGTGATAGTTAAATGACTCACGTATGATGCAAAAGGTTACAAGTTTAAATCTCTTCCTGCTGGTAGAAATACATATTTTGGACAGAGACTTTCTAAATTACAGTAATAATACTCATAGCTTTACTAAATGTATTTGTATTATTATAGAATATTAATTGTTTTAGTCTATTATATAACAACTTCTGGAACGCAAATTGTATGAACAAACATTTTTAAACTTGTCATTCTCCTATCCTTTTAATCCCACTTGATAGTGGTAATCAAATGTGTTGTTCTATCACATACATTCACATCACACATATTCTTTATAGTTTAAAACAATCCTGACTGCTCAAATACGTTCACAACTTTATTTTTATAACTCATTTTATTAACTCTAACTTTGTAAGCTAATCCCTTTAGTGCAAACAGAATTTGCAGTATCAATATCTGTTTGTCGCTACTACCTCAGAAAATTAATTGTATTAGCCAATTATAGAACAACTTCAGGAATGCAAATGAATATGAACAAAAATGTTAATCATTCTCTTATTTGTTTGATCCCGCTTGACACTCTTAATCATAAAGCCCATTTAGTCTATCTTGGTCAAATTATGTTCAATTGAGGACTTTGTTAATAAGCTGGGGCAAAAATGAATATTCACCCAAAAAAAAACATGGGCAGAACTAATGTATTTTTTTAACATAGAGACCTAACTATTTTAACGATCTAAGTGCACGGCGTGAAGCACATTGCACGAGTGCACTTTGGGCGTGTCCAAATCCACTTTTGCTAGTTTAACGGGAGAAAAAGCGTCCATGCACCGGGTGCATGGTCTAAAAGGTTTGTGCTAAATGTCTTCATTAATTCGTAGGAGTGTTTTGGGCGTAACATGTAATAAACCATCTCCCATTCCCTTTAAGAGCCAGGCACGTTTGTACCTTTCGCGCATTGCTATTATGACGGCAGATTTGCACCGTAATATTTTTATTTGTAATCTTTTGCATGGTTGTGTGCTGCTGCACTTTCCTGTGTGTGTGCAACAAGCATAGTGTGCACGCAGTGTGCCTATGCCATAGGTGCATTTGACTAATTTGCTGCTAAAATAACAATGACATGCTGTGCCATTGACTTTTTGTTTTTGTTGATCAATGGCGCAATCACTTTTTGATGCCTCAAGATAGCAATACACTGAGAATTATCCTGAACTGCATCGGTCTTAAACTAGCAAAGACCCTTGCTTTCGGGCTTTGCGCTGCATTGCGCCGGGTGCAAGATAGGGCCCATAAGCCAAAATGTTTGTGCAAACAGAATTTGCAGTATCAATAATTTTTTTAATTTATTTTTAATTTAACCTTTATTTAACCACTTTTTCATTTGCAATGGCGACCTGGGAATGGATTTATTGGAGCTGGTGCCGTGGTGTAGAGTTGCCAGTGATGGTTTGACATGTTTGATGAGGTGGGTGTAATTTAGGGAGTCAGAAAAATTTGGTGTGTGGAGGAAGGCGGTGGCGATGTGAATGTGTTTGCATTCACATTGGTTGCTCATGGGTATCGAAGTCCAGTCTTGGCTGTTCGGAAAAATGCTCGGGTTTGCGCTTTTATAGGTACACTGTGTAGTAATCATTAATCCATAAATGTTAATCCATAGTTTACAGGATTTTTCAAATATCAAGGAAAAAATAAGGTAGTTCCACTGTTACAGCTTTACCCATACTATCTTTAACTTCACAATTTATCAGCGGCGGTCGGTGGATCTTAATTGGGGAGGGTGGGCTCATGTTACGCTCAGGAGCGAATGGAACAGTGCGCAACACACCAAACCCATTGTGCGATACTGTGCGATACCATTCCGTTTCCTACAGTTCGGACAGTACTATGAGCCAGCGCCCCCAAATTAAGATCCACCGACCGCAGCTGCAATTTAGATTTTTTTATAGAGAAATACGCTTTGTCAACGAAGTCCATTTGGAAAATGTATTTGCTCAATGATACCACCTGGTGACCATTAATTGTAATATAATTTTAACATGGTGAACATGGTGAACACATCATTTTACTTGCACACTGTGCTCGTAATTTTTTTTTCCTTGTCTCACATTTTTTGTAACAAATTCTCGTGAAATAGGGGCACTCTAGAGCCCTGTGTTGTGCCAATAATTCTTGTGTGTTGAGTTCTGATATGAGCCAAATTTAGCATTTTGTGTGTTAACAATTGGGAAAAACTATTTACATTGTAAGATTGCTATGGATGAACACCAGTTGTTTGAAACAGCTGTGGCCGCTACAATGAACGATTAGACTTGGCTTTTTGTCTAAAAGAGTAATAGAAGACGGCGCTCAAATCGTTCATTTTTAAGGACATTTTTGCTGTTTTGCCAACCGGATATGGCAAGGGTTTAATCTACCAGTTAGCTCCGCTGGTAGCTAAGCATATGGGGCTTAGCCATAGGCATTGGGTCTCAGCAAAAACCCACTGGTGATTGGTCGTAGTGTTATCCAATTGCGTACAGTGAGAGTTTTTAAATGCATGCTTGGTGCCGCCCCTCGAGCTGGGTAATTTTCATTACTCGATGCCAGACCCTTAATCCTTAAGATTTGGGTCTGGATTTTTCCAGGCTAGTATTTTTCAGGATTTATTTATTTATTTATTGAAAGGAAAGTATGAATTGATAAAGGTTTGTGTTGAAAAAGCTGTCAGCCAGATTCAGTCTCATGCACAAGCAGTACATTTGCACTTGTTGAGGAAATTGCAGGAAAGGTTCTTGGTTAAAACAATGATTTGTCATGAGTCATGTAGCGGGTTGATCGTAGGATGTTTAATAAAGTACTTCTTGTCCTGGAACAGGGATCTCAGTGACGAGGTAACAATGACGTGTTTTGGAAAATGTCCCAAGTAGCAATTTGAGCTGACTTATAAAGCCTTGGGTACGGTTCATCTAGCACCTTCGAGAAGACCCTTAACTCTTCACACCTGTGACTGTTTTACATGAGCAGATCAGCAGGTCTCGTTTAAACATTAGATCTAGAATTTCATCTTACCAGCAGAAGCTCATACTGAGATCATCTTAGTGATAGACTTAAACAGTAAATGGATTGTTAAAAATAAACTGGTTCAAAGCGGTGGACAATGTTTTGAGTAACAAGAATGTCTTTGTCTTCCTAGGATCGGGATACCCCAACCAGCCTGGATTTTCTGACTTCCCAAATGGCCCAGGCACCCCAAATGTTGGGGAGTTTTCATCGGGACCACCCCCACTCTCCTACCAAGCAGACCTGCCAAGTGGACTTCTCACTCCAGACAAACCCATGGGACATCCTATGTCCTCCCAGGTATTCCCTCTACCCTTCGCCTGCCACCCAGCCTTGCAATGCCATGTGAAACTGTGTGCATTTAAACTCTACACGGATATAAGTATCAATTGAAAGCTGCCGATGATTAGGTTGTATGTATGATATATATGATAGTTATATGATTAGGTTGTATGTATGATATATATGATAGTTATATGATTAGGTTATATGTATGATATATATGATAGTTATATGATTAGGTTATATGTATGATATATATGATAGTTATATGATTAGGTTATGTGTATGATATATATGATAGTTATATGATTAGATTATATGTATGATATATATGATAGGTGTATAATTTGGTTATATGTATGATATATATGATAGTTATATGATTAGGTTATATGTATGATATATATGATAGTTATATGATTAGGTTATATGTATGATATATATGATAGGTGTATGATTAAGTTATATGTATGACATATATGATAGTTATATGATTAGGTTGCCATGATATAATATGGGGCCTAGCTGGCTCAGTAGTTAGGGAGTCAGACTTGGATTTGGCACAGTCGGGAATTTAACCGGCTACAAATGTGGTTGTGTCCTTGGGCAAGGCAGTTTACCCTAAGTTGCTCCAGGGGGAATGTCCCTGTACTTACTGTAAGTCACTCTGAATAAGAGTGTCTGCTAAATGACTAAAATGTAAAAGATATTTGACTGAAATGTAAATATGATTACCATGAAATGGTTAACACCGCTAATCTTACGATAAGTACCACGGGATCTTTAGTGACGACAGGGTGTCAGGACACCTGTTTAATATCACATCTGAAAGACACAGGGCAGATGTAGGATTGACCCTGCTTAGCTTCAGAGAACAACCATCAGTAATATAAAGGATGCTATGCTTCTGGTTTTAGGTGATATGAGTACTAGAAGCACACAAAAATAAATGAGAAAAACATCAATTGCCAGTGACTTGTTGGTTTGATTCGTAAAAGGTAGATCCAGAGACTTAAATTTTATTTGCTAAAAAACCCTTGTTCCAAACATTTTAATGATACACATCTAGCATTTCTGACACAATTGCAAGGCTGTCTGCCACTCTTCTCTATGTATTCAGTGGTTTGGATTATTAACTTGACATTTCAGTTCCCTCTGTTGTTCAGAGACCACATTGAGGAATAGTCACTCTGTGGAAATTGTTTTCTGGTTTGCATTTGTACCCTCACTAATCCACAATTCGTTAATCCACAGTTCTTTCTTTACGATGGTTATCCATAAAATTGATAACATTGAAATCTTAATCTAAAACTTATTGAACACAGCACACTTGTAAATAAAGGAGCAGAATTGTTTTTTATTAAATCTGTATTTTATGTTCCTTTCTGCCTCTTTTCTTGTCCTCAATGCAGATTCCCCATTCGGGTCGCATGGACTCCTCCCACAGCTCTCTGCAGCAGCAACAGCATCATCAAGGCCTCCACGGCAACTCGCACCTCGGAGGACCGGTGGCCCCCATGATGCAGCCTCGCAATCCCTCCCAAAACCCCAGACTACACACAGAAAATTCATATGGACTAGGGGGTCCTGCAGGCTCAGAGGTACCCGAGCCTTCCTTGGATGTGAGTAGAGTACTCCCCTACAATGAAAAAAACTGTAACAATTTTCATTGCTTGTCTGTATTTAAGCGGTATTTTCCTATGAGAATTGATAATATGTGGATAATCCAATGTATGGAACCCACAACTTTGTTTAATGTGTCTCAAACAGATGTACAGTCAACTAAAAAAAATATTAAGTATTAACACCTTCATTAAATTTTGTAAAAATAAACCAAAAAAAATCTGTCATATTGCCCTTAAACACTGTAGGATCAGGATGCTATTTTTTTCAACATAGGATCCTTGATATTCTTAGGTTTGTGATTGTGGACTGCTCTCTTCAACTCTTAACATTTTTTATGTGACATAATTTTATCAACAACAATCCCAATGGGGTTCTTGATACAGTTTGAAACCAGCATATTCCTCCACTTGTTGTTAGCAACAGAGATAGCTAATGCTAGCTATAACATCATTAAGGCAGACCTACGCAGAAGAAGCCATTTTTGTTTTTCAAATAAAAAATAAGATTTGGTGCCAGAGTTTGCTGTAGTGGTCTAAGCTCTGGACTCTGGAGCACCCCTCGGCAAGAGTTATTTCTCTCTTCTACATTCCTGTCTCCCTAGTCGATGCGTCCTACTGTTAGTAATAATAATAATTATACAACTACAATTCATTAAATGGTACTGATTGGACCAAGTAGGAGCTACATGGGCCCAAATGTAAGCCTATTGTGTAATGCCAGACTGATCCAAGTAGTGTTTTAATGAAAGCGATTTCAGCAGTCATTGCCAGACTACTTCCTCACCATCCATGAGTAGAATATGCACATGCATATTCTTCGTGGCAAATTTGTAATGGTTTTAGACTTCTGAAACTTTCATTAAGGACCTGACTTTGCTTAGTGGAATTGAACTGTATGTATGTAATGTTCTAAATCTGTTACCTGATGTGTGTAGGTCAACAACCATCTCTCTCTATTCATCTGAAAGCTCTTTGTTTTTACCCATGCTGATGGATGACAAAGGGATTGATGAAAGGCAGTTCATGCATATAAAAGCAGGGAATTTCACAAGATTATTAGTTGTTTGTTTTTATTTTGAATAAACTTTAGTGGTACTGATACTTTTGAAGCCTTTGTTTTGTGGAAGAAAATTGCTCAAAAATATTTTGTGTTTGAGAAATGGTTGTATTGAAAAAAGTTTGCAACTTTGTGAGCCTAAAATTAATTTGTTAGTGTTTTTTGCTCGATTTCATTAAGGGTGACAATATTTTCTGAGCTGACTGAATGTTTTATGTGCACCTATGAACAAACCACAACTACCAGGGGAAAGAAGGGAGAGGCAAAAAATATTTACTCTGAATGACTGATGAGCGAAGCACAGTGTGTCCTTACACAAAGTATGATTTATTGTCCCTAATCTTGAAGGTTTTACATTTTTCCTTCCTCCACAGTTACTTCCTGAATTGACCAATCCAGATGAGCTGCTCTCTTACCTTGGCCCCCCTGATTTACCGAACAACAGCAACGATGACCTCCTCTCTCTCTTTGAGAACAACTGAGTCCCAGTGCTTCTCTCCTCCTCCACAACCCCCCCCCTCCCCGTTGCTTGCAACACAATAAACTACAAAACGAAGTATCCCTCCTCCAAAACGTGTATAAAAAAGACTTGAGGTAATATAAGAAATCCCTTGAGCCAAAGCTGGCACTTCAGTGGTTGGGATGTTTAAGACTTTTGAATATGAGAAATATCTTTGTTTGATGTCCTTTGTCTGACTATGAACTATGGTAACATATTTTATTGTTTTATATCTGTAAACTATTGCCGGATCCAGACCCTCGTTACTACCTTTCTTGCCCAATGATCCAATTTTCTTCAATGCTTCCTTACTAGAATCACGTTCATTGTATGTCATTTGGATGGTTTTATCAGTGAATGTACATTTTACTATAATCAACATGGTTACGATGCAAGGTTATGTCCAACTAAATTTGGTGAGAATGGAATGTCCATTACAGTATGATTAAATAACATTTAATTTAATAAATGAAAGATGAAAACTGAGGATGCTCTGTGTGTCAAAGAAAAATGGAAACTTTTGGATGTTCACTGCCTTTTTCTGTGATGTATCAATGCACAATATACAGTTTTAACAGAGCAATGTCATTTTCACATTTAGAACCATTCCAAGCTATAACCATTTAGTGTACTGACACAATTACTCAGTATTTTTCTATTCTAAATTAACTGATTTCTATTAAAATTGTTGACAGTCATTACAATGGTGAACAAACTGGAAGGCAAATGTAATAAATTGCAATCTATAAGAATTTGAGACTCAATTCATTATTCAATATTGTACAATATATAAATGGTGTAGATCAAGCCTTGAATGCTGATTGGCTTGAAGGTGTGATACTGTATGCAACTATACAACTAGTAAAAATGTTTCTATTTTTTATTATATTGGTAACTCGCCTATAATTTAAATAAGACACTTCACAAGTTCGATCCTAGTCACAGCATTTCCAATAATGTCTGGAGCTCCAGCAAAGGGTCGAAGCTGATTAGTACAGCACCGCACAGGGTACGGCATTAGGTCAGGCTAGTATACTTTGCTACATTGCTCCCCAGAGCAATTATTTTACCCTTCTTTTCCTTTAACCAGTTAGGTTGATTAAGAGCAAGTTCTTATTTACAGCAACAACCTGGGAGCAATTAGGGTAAAGTGCCTTGCCCAAGGACACAATGACATTTGGCACAGTCTGGAATCAAACCGGCAGCCTTCTGACTACAGTCTGCCTCCCTAACCGCTGAGCCATCTGTACCCCAATAAAGAAAATTAAGAGACTACTGCAAAATAAATTAGTGTTTTTGTTTTTCTATTGATAGGTATGTTTTTGGGTAAAATTTTCTTTTTTTAATTCCATAATCTATTTACAATATTTATTCCCAAATTCCCCCAAAACTATTTTTATTATATTTTCATGTATTTGCAGAAAATGACAACTGGTCAAAATAACCAAAAAAGTTGCCGTGTGTTGTCAGACTTTGAATAATGCTGTAACGTTTTCAACTATGGAACAGGCAGGAGTCGGGTAATACAAATAATAAGGATATTTATTTTGACTACAACAAATATAAACTCAAACTATCCCGAAGGAGAAAAAAGAATAAAGGGAACAAAAAACTTAACACTTAACTGAATGATATACAAAACAAACATTCAAGTAACAGAACTGAGGCTTCACAAGAAACAGAATTACTCACGACCATCAGGATCTCAAACAGAGGAAGGGAGGACGCAAAATAATGACCAGCAATTACCAACAAGA
>JACXGM010019384.1:0-18547 GCA_016801145.1 Umbra pygmaea
GTACAGGGAAACATTGACAGACAAGAGACAAGGGGAGAACAACCTGGTTAAATACAAACACATACTAATTACTAATGAAATCCACCTGTGACTCCCAATGACCCAACCAATGACAAAACTAGACACAAGAGGGCAGCATATTCACACAAACAGAGGGAACACAGAGACATACACAAAACCCCTAACCCATGTGTGACAAGGGGTCGGATTGAGATTCACACGTGCAGCATAAGTTACCATAGAGATGTAACCTGGTAACAAGTGAACCACTGTCATGATACCGGAAACAGGGTTCAACCTGAAGTTAGCTTGCTAACCCCAAATCCTGCTTCCTATAGGCCAGGTGTCTCCAGACCCTTTCATGGAGGGCCTAGTGTATGCTGGTTTTTGGTCTTTCCTTTCAATAAGAGCCAAATTAAGGTACAGACTGCCAGGTGAGGGGAGATCCTAACCAATTAGTGAACTACTCAATCAGGCTTGTACAAGGTAAAAGCGAAAACCTGCATACACTAGGCCCTCTATGGAAGGGTTTGGAGACCCCTGCTATAGGCCTTAGAACTACAGACCAAAACTGTTTCTAGGAGGCCTTGGTGACACCATTGCCCTGTAGTACTGTCTGATTCTCCATTTTGTTGTTTGACAAACATTACATACCCTGGTTCAGCTAACAGTGGACAGTACAGCTTTTCTTCCAAATGGCAATAAAAAATAATTACTATCTATACTGTATGCAGGTACTATTCTGGTATGGAGGGAGTTTTCCCTATATGTTGATCTGGGGTTTATTTTGCATTTTCCTATCAATTACTATTAGTTAATGTTCCAGGATGATCTGATGGATCTGTACGTAAATGTATTTAAATTAATTTTTACGCCCCCAGTAGGAATTTTGCTGCCACAATTATGAAGGTTGTATTGAACTGGTAATTTGGCATTCCATAAATTCCAAATATGTACACCTTTATATAGTGCTGCGCTTGGCTGGTGTGTGTGTGCGTCTTTGGATAAGAGTGTGTGCTAAATGTCTTAACATGTAAACAGATTTAACAATGCTTTAGATGCAGCCATGTAGATGTTTCTCACTTTCAGATTTGGTTTTACTCTTGCACACACATCCTAAGATGTGTTTTCTGGAAATTAAATTATATTAATGATATAGTCAGAAATAATATTTTACTAAGGGGACAATGGCACAGATTGTAACCCACACTGTGCCCCTGCCAGCTTTAACCTCTGGACCAGGGCTGGCCAACCCTGCTCCTGGAGAGCCACCATCCTGTAAGTTTTCACTTACAACAGGGTTGGCCAGCCCTGCACTGGACCCTTATAGGTCTGCACCTACTGAGCGTCCCAAATCTCTAGCCTCCTTCCTGGAGCTTGCAATTTTACACTCCCCTCAAATGAGCCCCAGTTAACTTTACTTGTAAAGTTAAAATCTATTTAGTCATTATTAACTTAGTTATTGGTTAAGTGCTAAATAATATATTAACCCAAACAAAGATAGATCATAAACCAACTAAATACAGTGCAGGAACTTCCTTTTTCGAGAAGAAAACAATAACGACGTTATATCTGGCAATCACTTAGCACTTATCAGTTTTTTACTTCACTTTTAGCCATAAAATGTCATCATCAGACGTTTATTTTTAGCTTATCCCAGGCAGTAATAGCCTCACTCGTGTAACCAGGTCTAAATTTAGATCAGACACTCCGCTGGCGCTTGCGTCAATGGAATCCCGAGCGTGCGTCAGAGTATGAGGACGTCTGTGTGTGAACGATACCATTGGCTGCTGACCCGGAAAATTCACCGCCCTGTTTGCCATTTATGGGTAAAGACACGCCCAGAGCAGGGACTACCTGACGTAACGGCAAAATAAATTTGACTGTATATATTACGCGCTACCTCAGGTTTGGAGATTTCATTCACTTTCTAAACTCGAAACCGCGGCTGTAACATAATTGATGCTTCTCCATCACTCGGAATAAATGACAAGTTGGCAAAGGAATTTAAAGGATTTATAGAGCAGGTTAGTAAAAATTGATTTGTTATCGTATGAATTGTTACTGCATTTCGTTTTTTTATTTATTTTATTACCTATGGTTCCGAATGGTATGGATGCTTTTTTACTATTTGATAACGTTCTTTTTCTAAAACGCTTACTGTATGTTGAATAAGGTATCATACTTGTGATTTTGTATGTGTTTTCTTGATAATGATGAAGTTGGAGGGAGTCTCCTTATATATTGTAGTGGTTTAGCCTACATAAAGCACTATATGCTGATTTAGCTATGCTGCACGGTGCACCACTGGAGTAGGTTACAGCAGCTGATAATGTCAATTCAATAATAAGTTAATAGCAAGTTAATAACGTGTCAAACCAAACCCTCGGGTGTCTTGTAGACTGCAAGAACATGTTAGGTCGCAACAGCCGCCTGCTGTCCCCCGTTTGTTTCTTGCTTCGCTCATACCCTACCGAATTGTAACCTAGGTTGTTTTCCAATGCCTTTTAACTCTTGTTGCATTTACTTTGCGTATTTATTATGTATGTCTTATTATAATCAGTGGTTTCGCCTTTTGCACGATTGAAGGGAAGCTGTTGAAACTGCGTGGTATTATGATAATTGTCATATTTTAAAAGTATAATCACCTGATTACATTATGTGATATTAGTAGGTTTATACCGAACTTTGCTTCCAACCTACATGATCAACTAATGATGAAAGGCAAACAGGTGGCGTTACGGAAAGTTGTTCTACTGGGTGCTGTAGTGGAGGCGGTGTAGCGATCAGATGTCTCCTGTTGTGTCTCTTGTCTTCGGCCTATCAGATGCTACACACATCCGCAGGGTGCATGTTCCACACGGGATTCCGAGGTTAACTCATGACCTTTTGCACCCTTTATGTAGGTCAAGGATGTTTCTTACTTTAGTTTTTGTGCAACAGGTGTTTCTCTCACCAAAGTAAAACAAGACTTGTAAACTATAGACACTGCTTAGGGCTGAATAACCTAATTATAAACCCAAATGCTTTTAGGTAATTCAAGTAAAGAAATCAATAATATAATCAATTCTTATGTGGTACAACATTAAATGACATGTCACATCAGTCGTGTCTTTATGCATGTACACTGAGTGAATTTGATCACTTTAGAGATACACTATATAGTCATAAGTATGTGGACACCCCTACTAATGGTGGAAGAGAAATTATGGTCTGGGGCTGGTTTTCAAGGTCAACCGTATTGTAAACCTTTGGGATGAATTGGAACAGTGATTGTAAGCCAGGTGTTCTCATCCAACATCAGGGCCTCACAAATGCTGTTCTGGCTGAATGGGCACAAATTGTTGGGTGTTTTCACACTCAACCCATTTCAGCCAATGTCTGTAAACTCCGTGGTTCACTAACATTTTCAAATACTTCACAGGGTGAACTCAAATCCTTCACACGGTGAACTCAAATCCTTCACAGGGTAAACTCAAATCCTTCACAGGGTAAACTCAAATGCTTCACAGGGTAAACTCAAATCCTTCACAGGGTAAACTCAAATCCTTCACTGGGTAAACTCAAATCCTGCACAGGGTAAACTCAAATCCTTCACAGGGTCATCCTGGGACTGACACCCACCAACCCTGATTTGCTTCAGAGGCAAGCCGGCAATGGAATGCAGAGTTTGAACTGAGTAGACTGACAACAAATGTAGCCTACTGAATAGTTTGATCGGTATTAAAACATCTGTCTACGCCTATGTTACCCCATCAATGGGAGTGCCTAGCCTTCCTTAGTGCATTTAAAACATTACTACCTGAAATATTGTTCCAAGCCAGTGTAATAGTATTTTGACTAGTAAAGCTTATAGCAGCTGAAGTACGTATTATTAGTATTTTTACATCATTGAGTTGCAGAAAAAGTTGATATACAAATGAGTGGTTGGCCCAAAGCTGTTTGGCAACTGATTCACATTTTTAAATACCGTTACTTACATAACCAAGTTACAGTAGGCATTTAAAATAGGCCATAATCACATTGAAGGATTCCTAACATTTTACCTGTCATATGTGTAACTGTATATGATTCAGCTTTGATCCAACAATAGGCCACTATACAAGCATCTATGTAAGAAGTGATTATTTTCTATTTGAAATTGGACCGATAATAGCTGTGAGTGCTGCGAGAAGGCAATAGGGCTATTAGGAGTAGACTACTGATTTTATTAAGTGTTACATTATGTTAAGAGCGCTCTTATTGCTGCTCAAGTGCAGAGTTAGATTCTGCACTTATAAACCAGGGTCAATTGCTACACACCTGCCTACTTCAAAGACCACGTCCTTGCATTAGCAGATGGTGCAACGTCTTTCAAAGGAACACGTTCCATGGCCAAGCACAAGCACGTTTGTGGGTATGAGGTCTGACACACTTAAACCAGCTCTATGTCTTTTTAAACTGGAAAAAGTAAGGGAGCTCCACCCCACCACTGGGTATACCCCTAGCTGTCCCAGAACAGGCTCGGATGGAATGGTATGTCCGGCACTTTGTAATTACCCAGAGTGCATTGAGTGAACATTTGAAAATGATCTTGGTTTCTTTCTAAATATAGCAGTGTGAATGTAAATAGGACTTGGACTGCAACATCATTTAAGAAAACTGGCATAAGCACTGAGTTCCCATTTGAATGTGTGGGCATTGAGACTACAGTGAGAGTTTTCACTCTAGATTTAAATTTAAGGACAACTTATTGATTTTATTTCCTTTTTTTAACATGCTGAAATGACAACTACAAATGTAGGTTTGGAGGACAACAATTTCTTTGTGAATTTTGTTGTGTGAGTTGAGTTATTATACAGCGTCGTGTCTGCTAGCACCTTGAAGAGGAAACCTGCAGTAGTATTAGTCAAAGTTGGAATTCAGCAATAATTTTGTTATCACATTATTTAAACCCTATAATTTAGTAAACAATAAACACTTCTGAGGACATTATGTTAAAAATAATAACAATTTCTGTGCATCCTTGACAATTGGTTATAATTGTCTAACAATGGCACACAAATATTTCTGAAAACCTGCACAAAACATTATAAAATTTGTTTAAACAATGTGAGGGGTTAGGGCAGGGGACACAGTAGCCTAGTGCAATGCACATGAAAAGTGACAAGCAAACTTTGAGAGCTTTATGTGGACATTGCACTTGAAAAGGAAAATGGCCCACAGACTTAATGCAAACTGAACTCAGACAACCTCACAAGATTTACTAGTTTATGTTTGTTTACTGGCCTCTGATCAACCAATCTTCTTCCATATTGTTTTGCATGGTGTTAATATGTCTTCTTCACGTGTCTCACCTCAATTCCTTGCCACAACTACAGTCTTGTGATTTGCTAAAATTAAATTAGGACAAATACTTTGCTCATAGAGGTCACTTCCATAGAATTCTATGGTCACTTCTAGGCCAAACTTGAATCGTATTTATCCCAGGCTTAAATGCATTGTGCACAAGAGATTCAACAAATGCAAGCACATTCAGATTGACTACATTGTGTTACTATAACCGGCACATATTTATATCACTTGATATGTTTGACATACATGCTCAGAGATGCAGGTGTTGCTGACCTGTAAATAGGATATACAGTTTGTGACTAAATCTTTAACCCTGTAAACTGGAGTTGTATTCTTGAAATATCTTTGCAAACAAACAACTCTAATAATAAATGAAATGCATAACAGTGTTTAGACACAGCACTGTTCTCTACATAACCTATTCATTAACTAGGACAAAGCAAACATTTGCGCTAAATGCAGATTGATACCAGTTGTGTTGTATGAACAGTATACAGTATCAGCATGCCCAAGAAAAAAAAAAGTATATTTCAATTATACTCCAGTATTATACTTCTAGTATACTTATGGTTAACCATAAGTATGTATTCAATGTATTTAAGTATATTTGAAGTATACTTTCAAAATATACATACCAAAATAATATATTAGAAGTATATTTAGGATAAATAAAATACATTTCAAGTACATTTAAATATACTTTTTTTTACTTGGGTGTGTCTACGCATGTTGTGAATCAGAGCCTATTCTAAAGTCATTGTCTTAATAATATATTTTAAATTGCTATTAGTGCCCCTTATGAAAGTTTTGCCACTTATAATTTTAACAATCATTCTATTTCTATGATTCTAAAACTTTGCCCTTCAATTTTAAATCAACAAGTCAAATTACAAATAGACGTTGACTTTCAGCTAAAGAATATTTGTAAACGCTTTTCATCATGCGAGAATGTCTTGAAATAATTCAAGCTTTGACTAACTGTCCGACATACTTTGTTGCAGTTAACTGGCATCAAATTAAGACATTAGTAAAGACAGATAAATGAAATCAGACTAATATAGCTGCAGTTGTGACATGTAGAATTTTATGAGAGTTAGACATCAAACACACACAGCTCTTTGTACCACCGGCCCTGTCCTATTGGCATTAGTCCCACCATGAAACTCAGACCCTGGACTTCTTAGGACATACAGTCCTTTGGGAATAGCTGCCCTGTTCAAAAGTGTAGGAGGGTTTTCAAAGCATTAAAAGACAGTAATGTAATATGCTCTGGCGAGTCAATCTCCCTCTCGGCAGGATAGCTGGCTTTCCAGGCTTTCTCTGAAACTTTTACCCAGAGGCCTAAACTCATGCCTGGGGTGGCATAAAGAGAACTAGGGCAGACATTGCACTTTATTTTCTTTGTGGAAGGGGTCTTTTTTATTATTATTTATTTTAAATGACAGAACAGTAGGAGACACAGGCTACGGAGAAAGGCATGCAGGGGCGAGACAGAGAGGAAGGGCAGGGACAGAGGCTGAGCCAGGGCTGGTACCGATGTGGCCAGGGGGCATATGGTCCAGAGTTGGGATCTAAGACCACTATACCATTTCTGGCATACCATTGGACCTTTCTGTACGGCTTGTAGATGACGGCCGTGATGTATTCACTATAATTGCACAACTACACGGCTTAGGAATCTTGTCATTAAATATTGTTTTCTTTTTTTTCCAGTGATGCCCTGTGTTCAAACTCAGTATGGAAGTGTGCCCTTTGACAACAACTACTTCAGCTCTGAGTTCCTGAACCCTGACCTCAGTGCTAAGCTGGCCATGGACATCGGTGCCCAGCGGGACCAGCTGTCTGCCTCTTCCCTCCCCAGCATCAACACCCTGGTAGCCAGTGGCTATGTGGGCGAATTTGACGCCTATTCCTGCCAGATCACCACGTCTAACGCCCCACCTCCTTGCCACGCGGCCGGCGGCGACTCTAGCCCTCAGGCTCAACAATCTGCCTTCAAGCTGGACGACCTTCAGGTGTATGGCTGCTACCCGGGCTCATTTGCCCTAAGCTACCTCGATGAGACGCTGTCTTCCTGCGGCTCCGATTACTACGGCAGCCCCGTGTCGGCCGCCGCCTCCCCACCCACACCGGGGCTCCAAGGCCAGCATGGTTCCGCCTGGGATTCCCCATTCAGCCCCTACTCCCCAGGCCCTGGCTGCTGGGTGGCCGACAAATCGGGCCTGGCTCAGCAGCCTTCCTACTTCACGTTCACCTCCCCGCCGGAGCAGCACTCCCCCCTGGGTCAGCATCACGGGCCCCATCAGGAGGACCCTTTTTTCCAGGTCTCCCAGCAACACGCCTCCCCTCTCCACTACACACCCATGTCCATGGATCAGGGGGGGCTGGAAACCCCAGGGCTCATGGATGGGCCGATGTCGTTCCCTAAGACCTCCAGCCCCGGTGCTAACGAGGGCCGCTGTGCGGTATGTGGGGACAACGCCTCCTGTCAGCACTACGGGGTCCGCACCTGCGAGGGCTGCAAGGGTTTCTTTAAGGTAGGAAGTACATCTGTTAATATTTCACCGGCTGTATACAGAGGACTTTTTGAGATTATGTTACATGCAATAATGATATTCATACTAGTAAGAAAACAGAAACGTCCACATGTTTAAATGTACAGAAAAATAACCATACTCTTCTATGTTTTTTCTTCTTACAGAGAACTGTACAGAAGAATGCTAAATACGTGTGCCTAGCCAACAGGGACTGTCCGGTAGACAAGCGGCGGAGGAATCGTTGCCAATTCTGCCGTTTCCAGAAGTGCCTGACAGTGGGGATGGTGAAAGAAGGTAATGATTTGTCTCCGCTCCCAGTGACTATGATATGAACCCGAGCTTTTAGACAACCAGGAGATACTGAAGCTGCACACACACACAGTCATAGGAACAGCAGTGCGAGGTGCAAGGATCACAGACATGTACAATCAATAACCGTAGTGTTTCTTTCTCTCTCTTTTTCAAACAGTTGTCCGCACAGACAGCCTGAAAGGTCGCCGGGGTCGTCTACCCTCTAAACCCAAGACTGTGCCGGAGTCAGTGTCTACCAGCCAACCCGTCAACATCATTTCTTCTCTTGTCAGAGCTCACATGGACTCCAACCCTTCCCTCGGAAAGCTGGATTACTCCAAGGTTAGACAGGAGACATTGTGACTCGAGAAACGGCAAATCAGCGGTTGACTGTTAGGTGCCTGCAGTAGCTACAATTTAGCCAACTGTTGTTGTAGCAGTGCTTCTCACTATAACAACAGTTTTTGTATTCAAGCTTTTACGATGGCAGTCACCTTGTTACATTTCGCACTAGATGTTAATAAAATGATGATTTGAGTGAGTCATTCCTTTGTTTTCTCCCCCCCAGTACCAGGACACTGTGGCAAGCCTGTCAGAGAAAGAGGATGCCAACGACATTCAGCAGTTCTACGACCTACTGACTGGCACTATGGATGTACTGCAGAAATGGGCCAAGACCATCCCAGGATTCACTGGCTTCTGTGAGGAAGACCAAGATCTTCTCCTGGAATCTGCTTTTGTGGAACTCTTCATCCTCCGGCTAGCTTACAGGTATGATTACCAGGCTGCCTGTAGCCCAAATGCATCCTATATTATATGGACCCTGGTCAAAGTGCACTTCAGTAGGGAATAGAAAGTAATTTGGGACACATCCTACTAAATAGCTCTTTGAAAATGACAGATGTATGCCTAGTGTTTCTGCAACAAATGTTAAGACTGTTATGTGTCCAGGTCAAGTCCTGAGAAGGACAAGCTGATCTTCTGCAACGGTGTAGTACTTCATCGTCTGCAGTGTGTGCGCGGCTTTGGTGACTGGATTGACTCCATCATGGACTTCTCCCAGAGCCTCCAACGCATGAACCTGGACGTGTCCTCATTCGCCTGCCTCGCTGCACTGGTCATCATCACCGGTAAGATGATTCACAAAATACATGTAGATACTGTACACCCACAGATACATGTACATACTGTACACACACACAGATACATGTACACACTGTACACACAGATACATGCGCACACTGTTCACACACAGATACATGTACACACTGTACACACAGATACATGTACACACTGTACACACACACACACACATACACACACACACACACACACACACAGGTACATGTATACTGTACACACACACAGGTACATGTACACACTGTACACACACAGGTACATGTACACACTGTACACACACAGATACATGTACACACTGTACACACACAGATACATGTACACACTGTACACACACAGATACATGTACACACTGTACACACACAGATACATGTACACACTGTACAGATACATGTACACACTGTACACACACAGATACATGTACACACTGTACACACACAGGTACATGTACACACTGTACACACAAAGATACATGTACACACTGTACACACACAGATACATGTACACACTGTACAGATACATGTACACACTGTACAGATACATGTACACACTGTACACACAAAGATACATGTACACACTGTACACACAAAGATACATGTACACACTGTACAGATACATGTACACACTGTACAGATACATGTACACACTGTCACTATGCCAATTTGCGCTGCCTCATGCAGGAGGTTCAGGGAAAGTGTGTAAACCACTGATTATCATGACGTAGCCTGTCCTGAAAGGCAGTGATTTAGCCCACTATGCCACACAAACCCTTCATTCATGTTTTTAATGAAAATGTTTCTTCCTTTCGTTTCCATTCAGATCGCCATGGCCTTAAAGAGCCCAAACGTGTGGAGGAGTTTCAGAATCGGCTCATCACTTGCCTGAGGGACCATGTGACCGGCAGTGGCTCCGACACTGGGCGGTCACAGCCTAACTTCCTGTCCCGCCTTCTTGGGAAGCTCCCCGAGCTGCGCACCCTCTGCACGCAGGGCCTGCAACGCATCTTCTACCTGAAACTAGAGGACCTTGTTCCCCCGCCGCCTATCGTAGATAAAATCTTCATGGACACCTTACCTTTTTGAAAAGACAGTTAAAAAGATGAAGAGGATAATTGTGATGAAGCTGAGGCGTGAATTGGGTGCGGTGTTCTGGGTCCATTACATTTGGGACTTCTAAGTGTTAAATATGGATAATAGGAACTACCCAGCCCCCTAATCACTGCCCTATCTACTGAAGTGGCCTTGCTTCGTTCCATTGCACTGACCTGATGACGTGTCAGATACTGTCTCTGGTCCAGTGACCACTTCTAAGTGAGTACTGAGACAATTCTTCTCACGTTTTGTTTTAAAACAAGTTGTGGGCGAAGGAATTTGGTATATTTTTCCATTCTGAGGACTTCTCATGGACAATTCATTCAACAAAAGAGAAAACTGTTTTTTTTGTCTCTTTTGTAACTGTAACTTAGTGGAGTGGCTTTATTGCTATGCAAATATGTATATTTGTGTCTTTGCACGCTGCAAGATATTGGGAGAAGGTTTGTGCAGGCTGTGTATACAGCTCTTGGATAAAACTGGCCAGTATTTTTGCCAGACATTTTCCCTAAAGGCACAATAAAGTATTCATATCAATGAAATTGTTCACACCTGAACATCCTTAAACACACATGCTCAAATATCCAACTGAATGTCCTCATCACATCACAAATTCATTTAACATCAGCCGTAAGCAGAAACAACCATATCTGCATCAGCCATGGCAGCTTTGTGACAGGGTGTTAAAGTTCAGTTAGTCATTGTTATGTAAATGCCAGTAAAAAGTGGCCTGGCTTTGGCAAGTGAGAGCAGGTTCACTGGAGCACGCACCAATGAGAAATGGGTGCCGGCTCAAATAGATGGAACCAAAAATATCCAAAAATAGCCTTTTGGGTGAAACACTGGGGTAAATCCTGCACCACTATTAGTTGCTGTTTAAAGTTGATGCATGAAGAATTCATCACGTCCACTTGCCTTTCTCGAAAAAAAGCGGTTGTGATCTTGAATTCAAAAGTATTTTTTTCTGAAACTGTTAAATAATAATACGGTACTTGTAATAATAGCAATTTTAGTTCTGATACAAAAATAGAAAAGTCTTGGACCAAATTGAAACTGTCTGTCTGCATTGACAGCTGGCTATTGTTGTGTGATTTACAGCTTATTAAATCCAAAGCCTTAAATGTACCTTAAAAGGTGCCATAATGTTTTACTCACACCACATTGTAGGGCTGTAATAACAGTAGCATCAAATCAGTGATAACAAACAATAATATTCAAGGGGCCCTGCGTAGAATTTTGTGCGGTGAAAACAGAACATTCTCTTTGAGTGACCAGCTTCCAATAGCTGTAGAACCTGTATTTCATTATATTTCAAGAATGGGAATAAGCGGTTTAGATGGGACAATGATTCCCTAACTATGATGTGCTTATTTTGCCATTTGAACTAGAATTGCAATGAGTACATGACAAGTTGTGTTTCCACCACAGTGTTTACACGCGCTGGTCTGTCTTTGATATAAATTATGCATTTTAGGCAGTAGTATCACTAAGAGTAGGAAATCATTATTGCATATACTTGTTTTTTCAGAGTTTTAAAAAAAAATATCAAGAAATACAGTTTTACAACATTGTAATCTGGTTACTAGAAAGAGAGTGATTATTTTGTACAGCTTAAATTCTACATATACCACCTTTAAAACAAAAAGGTTTAGCCATCAAGTCCTTGAAGAAATGTCAGCAGAATTAAAATATTTTAAAAGTGCCTTTAAAAAGGTATAAATAATGTTACATTGAAGATCTCTTTGTATTCAGTTCTTTATTCCAACCTCCCCACTGGTAGAAAATATAAATCTATGGATTTAATGACAGCAACAACCATAATAGAAAACATTCAAACAGACCTTGTGATGTACGATTGGCTGAAATGAAAATGTGCATGCCAAGAGATACATGAAGGTTTGGAATTAATTGGTTTGGAATATCCTAAGCATAGTGTAGGTGTAGAAATTGTACAAGACATATAATTTTATGAATGTGAGAGATTATTAAGTAGCTGTAACATGGATTCACTCAACCACATGACCCTTAATACCCTATAGGTTTCTATCCTTAATCGTGTCAGAACCTGTGCTACTATAATTGTTGCCTTACATGCGTTCTTTTAGGAGAACTGTGTGCAGTTTGTTGTTTTTATTTTGTTTTGGAAAGAAACTTTAAGTGATGATTTTTTAAGTCATTAAAAAGTGAAATGTGACAAAAACAGGAGCAGCTAAGAGCACTTCAGCGTTCTAACATTATATAGATTTACACACAAAAATGTCCTGCTTCTTTTTCTATGTTTGTTTGTGAAACGTGTGTATGCTTATGACAGAAATACTTTATATTTGTGAGTTTTCGTAATGTAGTACATAAATATATATATTCAGAGGAAGAAAAAATATTTAATAATAAAAGAACATTTGAAAATACATCTACTGTATTGAACTTTTTCTGAAAGAACTTGATACTGTCTCACAGAAATAATTTTACAATACATTATTTTTACTAGCCACCTTATTAAAACTGTTACCAGACTAGGAGCTCACTGTTATCTTCAAATAAATGTGTGGTTTCACTGCTTAAGATCATGTACAAACTATTTCCTCTAGTCTAGAGGATGTTCTACAGGCAAGATTGTACCCCACTGGTTTGATTGTCATGACATCATAACAGGAAGCGTTTGTTCCTTTAGTTTAAACCGCTTGCACATTTTTTACTCTAGACAAGACTGATGGAAAGGGAACGTACACGCTCCATACCACACAGGTGCACATGACATCACAGATGAGTGGGAGTCTCTGTCTTTTCCATAGAGTTGTCCAGGAAATAGAAAATACTCAAAATAGCTAACCAATCGACTCACAAATAGCAGCCCTGTACAATATGTACTTAGATGTATCCACTTAAAAGAGTTTTTTTAACCTATATACTCTACATACTGTATTGTATGGTGCAGCTTTGCTGTGTATCAATCTTGTGTATTTTATGAAGTTTGTTGTTCAACAGCAGCTGTAGATACCAAACCTAAAAACCCAGTAGAGTTACCAATGCAGAAAATACTCAAGCACAATGGCTGATAAAAACATTTACTGTAAAATTACAGGGATGCCAGTCAGGGGCGTCGGACTGGGGGTAAAACCAATACTGATTACCAGGGCCCAAGGGGAGAGAGGGCTCTTGAAATGTCTGGAATATATTTTAAATATATAACATGGGGGCCCATCAGGACTGCCTATGTATAGGGCCCAGGATCTTTTGCTATGCCCCTGATGCCAGTAACCTGTATACGCTGAGTTTAAATTTGTAATGCCAGTGAATACAGTAGAGAGAGAACACTAGTGACCAAAATACTCTGTGTATTTTATTTAACCTTTATTTAATCAGGAGAAAACAATCAATATCAGGTCTCGATTCCAATGACCCCTTTTAAAAAACAATCACAGCATAGTTAAAGAAAATATAGTACAGAAAATAATTTTTATCTCATCTCATCTTCAACCTCTTATCCGGGGTCGGGTCGCGGGGGTAGCAGCTCTAGCAGGAGACCCCAAACTTCCCTTTCCCTGGCCACATTAAACAGCTCTGACTTGGGGATCTCGAGGCATTCCCAGGCCAGTGTGGAGATATAATCCCTCCACCTAGTGCTGGGTGTTCCCCGAGGCCTCCTCCCCAGCTGGACGTGCCTGGAACACCTCCCTATGGAGGCGCCCAAGGGACATCCTTACGAGATGCCCAAACCATCTCCACTGGCTCCTTTCTACACGAAGGAATCAATACATAGCTTTTTTAAGCAACACCCAATACTGCGTTTGTTAGTATAGAACGCTGCCAATTTCTATGACATCACTGGTATGGTAGGACCTGATAAGTTCTACAGTGCGGGCAACAGCTGCAGGATTTTACACACAAAAATGAGTCAGTTCAATGGCATATAATACAAAGTTGTGCCTAAAATATACATTAGATTGTATTTGCATGATGTGCATTGTAATATACACAGCAAATTATATTGGACTAAATAACTACGTATCCAAGCACATTGTGCATTTTAGGAAAAAGAGACTGCTTATCATGTGCATTTAGAGAAAATAGAAAAACATGGTTGATGTCCTGTGCGTTTTAGAAAATCGAGGCAGATAAATGGAAAATGTGATTGGACAAATTCATCCAATTGTGTCGCTTGTTAAGTTACCTGCACAGAGGATTTGTGAGTTTTGCTGTTTACTTTAAGTTAGTTCAGAGTTGGCAGACTTTTTCTTTGTGATTGTTGATGGATATTGCACGGGTGGATATTGCACAGATACCTCTTACTATGGAACTAGCAGCTACTTCTGTGAGTTGAACTCCCTCTGCATCAACAATCTGCCCTGGGACGGTGAACAGCAGCTAGCTTCAGGGTGAGTAGAAAGGGACATTGGATTCTGTTTACAGACCCGCAGTGGTTTAGATAGCAGCTAGTAAACGCATTATTATCGATCTGTGTTATTGTCAGTCATGCTTAATTTATACAGTCTATGGTCGGAGTGGTAGATTGTATAATTTAAACATTATTTGTGTGTGTATGTGAATATGTACGTGTTCTGTGTATGTGACAACAACGTTACATCCAGCATTTTGCTTCGTAGACTTGCTAGCATCGCTGGATAACAGCTAAACTGTCCTCTGCCTGACTTGAGCGTTTCAGCGCCCTTCCCCTGCGGCAGATAGTGACGGCGGTGTTACTTTCCCTTGGTCTATCTGTCTGTGTTGCTGCTTGTTACTGTAGACTGAAAAGTCAAACAATGATGAAATGTCCTCAGGTTTCAGTTTGTTGGACTTAACCCTCACCAGTGACACTATTGTGTTGAAGGTACAGTTCTCTAAATTGTCTGTCGTTAAAAGATGCTCGCTACAGACACGAAATTCAGGGGCTGTCGGAGGGCAAGCCAGTTTTAAGGCAGCTAGCCATGAATTGAGGGGCTGGTTTCATTGTCAAAGGTAGCCTGTGGACATTTATTTTAACCCCAGCTGCCTTAGCCCTATACCATTCATTACTGCAGCCAGGGGCAATACAGTGTAAACCCCCCATAGGCCTGTTTACTCAGTCGTGTCAGTTAACCTCAGACTCATTACCTGCTATGGCTTGAGTAGCTTACCATACCAGTGACGTAGTTGATTGTTGAAATCCAAAATGGCAGCACCCATGTAACAAAAACAACACTTTCAACATACCAGTTTATCCATTTTAACAAATTTAGCCATTTTAATCATTGTACCAATGAGAAGAAAAAAAAGTCTGTTAGCATCCATTGGTTTTAGTTAGGTTGCCAAAGCATGCATAAACAGTTATGCTCATATGTCTGCATACCCTGGCAGAAATTGTGATATTTCGGCATTGATTTTCACAATATGACTGTTTATGCAAAGAGTATTTAAATAGTCAATGGGATTTTTTAGCTCTCATGTGGATAAAAGGAAAAGTATATAAAAAGATATACAAAGCCATGCAAATGCCAGTCTGTACTGTTTAATCACTTATTAAGAAGTGGAAGATTCAGGGATATATTGATACCAAGCCAAGGTCAGGTAGACTAAGAAATAATTCAGTCAAAACTGCCAGAAGAATCATTCGGGATACAAAGAAAAACCCACAGGTAACTTTGGGAGACAAAGGCTACTCTATAAAAAGATGTGTTTGTTTCAAGGAGCACAATACGGCGATACTTGAACAAAAATGAGCTGCATGGTCGAGTTGCCAGAAAGAAGCCTTTACTGCACCAGTGCCACAAAAAAAGAGTGGTTACAATATGCCCAACAACACCTTGATGACACGCCTCACAGTTTCTGGCACACTGTAATTGGGAGTGACGAGACCAAAATCGAGCTTTATGGTCACAACCATAAGCGCTATGTTTGGAGAGGGGTTAAATAAGATAAGGCCTATAGTGAAAAGAATACCAGCCCCACTGTGAAGCATGGTGGTGGCTCATTGATGTTTTGGGGGGGGTTGTGAGCTCTAAAGGCACGGAGAACCTTTTGAAAATTGATGGCAAGATGAATGCAGCATGTTATCGGACAATACTGGCAGACAATTTGCATTCTTCTACACAAAAGCTGCACATGGAAAGATCTTGGACTTTCCATCATAACAAGACCCTATGCACAAGGCCAAGTTTACAGTGGATACAGCAGAAAAAGGTGAAGGTTCTGGAGTGGCCATCACAGTCTCCTGACCTTAAAGGAGAATTCCGAGTAATTTCAAAATGTAGCTCTGTTTTTTGAATATCTGGAGTACTGTCAGTAGCGAGAGTAACTCAAACAATCTGTATTGCCAAAACTGTGTTATCCCCCTGCTCCAGTTTACACCCGTTGCGGATTTACGGGGCAGGTTTTAAAACGTGCTTTTAGCCTGTTAACATGTTCAAAATGTCATTACTAGTGCATAGCCATGTGCAGTGATACCTTATAGTGAACACAGCGAATCTGACAAATCAGCCAGTGTACATATACCTCTGTTTATTCCCCATTTTCCAGTGAAGTCCACACTAGTCGGTTGTCGAAGTCATACAATCCAATATTACAAAACGTGGATTTTTTCACAAAAAACGATTTGCCGTGGTTATCCATATAATGACTAGTAGCAAGTCGGCCAGGTAACCTGACACCCCTACTTTGGCAGCTCACGGACTGAGTCTACCACGTTGCTTAGTTACCTATGATCATGCACGATATATTTTGAACTTTTGGGAGCTGTGAAGGCAAGTGTCATGTTACAGCCGATAAATGTTTCTACAGTAATTTATGGACATAACCAAGAAGCACAGCCAAAGCACTGTTACTTGGGTTAAGGTTAGCGTGATTTCTCTGCACCCAAGTAGCTGTGCTTCATCCCCAATATAGTCCCAAGTCAATATCTTCCTAGGAAATTGCATAGTATTAATCTGCATTGCTATTTTTACTTGTTATGAATACACAGGCCACAAGAAGTAATTAGGTTTTGTTTCTGTTGTTGTTGGGTAACTTTTACTCACGACATGCTAAACATAGGATTCCATTCACTATGCTAAGCTAAGCTAGCAGCGGTGCTGCCGGACTAAGACAATGCATCCACTGAGACAAAAGTATGTTTGCCTACATATCAACAGTAAGGGGAAATGGTGAATAACCCTATTTCAAAAAACGATGGTGTGTTCATTGAAGTCTCATTCATTTGTGATGGGGGACGAGAGGCAGTTTATGTATATTTATTGTGGAGTCAGATTTGTACCGAGTTACTAGACCCAAGGTATGCCCACTCTAATGTTTCTGTTATTATGTTCATCCAAACCCTTAGAGCCTGCTTCATGACCATGTGGCCTGATGAATCCTTCCTGTCCCCACCACTGTGCTGGTGCCCTAGTCACATCTGTTGGTGATCACGTTTCCACCTGGTGACTCCAGCTGTACATCTCCAGAGAGCACTACGTTCTCCCTGCCCAAGACTAATGAACCGTGTTGATGCTCTGGAGATTACTGAGCATAGGTAAAGTGGGGTTTTGCCTAGTAATGACTTGTAAATGGGATTATACCATTTAACCTAGAGTTTGGCACTGGGTGTTTACAGTAGTGAGGGACATCGGACTAGTGCATAGAGGTTGCAGTGGTGGCTATTACATGGAACATTGGTGACACAAAGTCAGTTGTTTATTTGTCATATGCATCGGATAACATCACATCATCCTATGCAGAGAAATTCTTTTGACAAGGCTCGACACATCTACACAGACGGCTTAAAAAGGTTATATACAATATAAAGAATTTTTAAAACGATAATAATAATAATAATAACAAAATACACTATGTACTGAGCAGTGGTCCGGAGAGTGTACTACAGCAGAAGTAATAAATATTATAAAATATGGCATGGAAAATTACTTTTAAAGGTGCATTGAATTCTGCTACATCAGATGTAGAGTGGATAAAGTGACCAGAGAATGTCAGGGCTCAAGAAATTATTCTTGATTTGTGATCAATGTTCCATGTTGAGCAGCCGAATGGCCTGCGGAAAGAAACTGTTTTTTAATCTGGTAGTCCGTGCCTTGATGCTCCGGTAACGTCTACCAGATGGCAGCAGTGAGAAAAGGTCACGGCCTGGATGGCTGTGGTCTCTTAGAATGTTCTGTGTTTTCCTCAGGCATCGCTTGTGGTAGATGCCTTGCA
>JACXGM010019385.1:5870-18575 GCA_016801145.1 Umbra pygmaea
ATGGGGCAGTGTACTGAACTGAGCAGTTGTGTAGGTCAAGCGGGTCCTACAGTATGATTAACACATTGGGAAGAACACGGATGAATCGCGAAATCCAGACATTAACGTGCAATTCAACAAAATAAAAATATTAAAAATCCTAATCTTAAAATTCCAATATATTAACATTAAGTTATAATTACCACCGCATATCGCCTATGCTGAAAGTAATGTGAATTTCTAAGCGCTGTGTCCTCCGAATACGGTGTGTGTGTGTCTCCCAGCATGCGCCTCTCTATTGCGAAGTGCTTGTAACATCACTACTCCCTTTCCTTCTACACTAAATTCCCTAAAAAGAGACAACACTGTTTCTTAGGAGTTCGTGCATAACATTAGGCTACTTCAGTGAAAAATGTAATAGCAAACCTCCACGGATGGAGTGAAATTTGTTCAAAGAAATAGGAAGTTGTATATGCAGTGTGCGTTTGTCTACTGAACATAGCCAGCATGCGCCTTCAACATATCGCTCCTTTATCTAACGCACGTCATAAAAGTATGTAGTCCATTCTAAATTGTCCAAAAACACAATGTTCGTTTTTCTCAGTTTCACTCACTAATCCAAATGCTTATGAAAATGATTAGGCTACTATTTAAAAGGGAAACAATGACGAATATCAATGATTTGTCTATGCATATAAATCGCTTGAACTCATTACCGTAGTCTCGCTCATTGAATTGGCCAAAAATAAAACAGATTTTACAGGGCCCTATTGGCTTACCTACATCAGACAGAATAACCTGTATGTTAAAAAAACGTGTTCACCCAATGCGCTGGTCGTTAGAAGTAACAAAAATAATTGCCATTTATTACAGTTTTCCAAACATTTATTTGACTTTAGTTTCACATAGCTAGTTAAAACAGAATCATGGATATTTATTTTATCTGAATGCGAGTAAATTAATACAAGTAATCTAATATTTGTGGGAAAACCACCTCATCTTGGTTATTTTGGGGATTTTTTTATGTTTTTATAAAACACAGGTATGTGGTGATAATACTGTCAATATTGAGAAAATTAATGTTGTACCTATTATTATTCTGGTGACAATTATAACGTATGTATTATGTTAATACCCCTACATAAAAATACAAATAATAGGAAAACGGTATATTTGCAAACATCTATTTTCATGACATTTGGGTCACGACGGTTTTTAATTTTGAAAATGTGGGTCGCCGGAAAAAAAGTTTGAAAAACACTGAAGTAGAGGGATCCCCTTGCTCTCTAGAGCTGAAAGTACCCTCACACTGACGTGCAGCTCCCGCGGCGTGACACCCCCCGCCAAGGGGGCGCCAGCGTTTTCCGGCCGGTGCAGGTGGAAAATGCAAAGGAGGCCGGGGTCCAAGACATCCCTGGCCAGGACCCAGCTCCTCTCCTCCAGACCGTACCTCTCCCAGTCCACGAGGTACTGGAGACCACCCCCCCCACCGTCTTGAATCCAGGATGGCCAAAACGGAGTAGGCCAAACCCCCCTCGATCTCCAACGGAGGGGGGGGTTTCCGGCACCCCGGCCTCATGGAGAGGGCCTGCCACCACCGGCCTAAGGAGAGACACATGGAAAACAAAGTGAATAACTATGTGAAAAGGCAACTGAATGCAATATGTTACCAATGTAATCATTGACTCTCCCCAGGACTTTGAAGGGCCCCACAAACCGCGTACCCAGTTTCCGGCAGGGCAGGCGGAGGGTGGAGAGCCAGACACGATCCCCGGTTTGTAACACCGGAGCGGCCCCACGGTGGCGATCCGCCTGGATCTTATGGCGCTGCACGGATGGCACACTGGAAGCAAACATGGGCAGCGTCCCACATCTCCTCAGCGCGTCGGATCCACTCATTCACCGTGGGGGCCTCGGTCTGGCTCAGATGCTAAGGACCCAGGACAGGCTGAAAACCCAGGACACACTGAAAGGGAGTAAGGTTCATGGAGGAGTGGTGCAGAGGGTTCTGGGTATACTCTGCCCAAGGCAGAAAATGCGACCATTCCCCCGGCCTGTCCTGGCAGTACGACCGCAAGAACCTGCCCACTTCCTGCTTGATGCGTTCCACCTGCCCATTGGCCTCAGGATGGAACCCAGAGGTGAGACTTACAGTGACCCCCCAACCTCTCCATAAAGGCTTTCCAGACATGAGAAGTGAACTGGGGGTCCGAAACTATGTCCTCTGGGATGCCATAATGCCGGAAAACATGGGTGAATAGGGCCTCCGCAGTCTGCAGGGCAGTGGGCACTCCAGGCAGAGGTAGGAGGTGACAGGCCTTGAAGAAACTGTCCACAACGGTCAAGATCACAGTATTACCCCCTGAGGGGTGCAAATCATGATAAAATCAATGGACAAATGCGAGCAAAGCCGTTGTGGCACAGGAAGAAGCATTAACTTCCCTGTAGGTAGGTGCATCTGCGCTTTACTCTGGGCACATACCCAGGAGGAGGAGACATAAACCCTCACGTTGTTAGCTAAGCGTTAGCTAAGGACGGCCACCAATACCTGCCAGTCAGGGAACAAATTGTGCAGCCGATACCAAGGTGACCAGAGGACAAAGTGGTGTAAGCCCAACAAATAAGCCTGTCCCTAATGATTTCCGGGACATACTGATGATTCACCGGACACTACGCAGGAACGTCGTCATTGTGCAGTGCCTGTTGAATCTCAGTGTCTATCTCTCACATAACGGGAGCCACAATACAGCTGTCAGGAACTATGGGGCTCTCATCCACCCCCCCGATCCTCTGTGTCATGTTGGCGTGAAAGAGCATCAGCCTTACCATTCTTGCTGCCTGGAATATAAGAGATGGTTTATAAAGCTGGCAAGGTAAAGGGACCACCTCGCCTGGCGAGGGTTCAGCCTCCTTGCTGCCCAGATGTACTCCAGGTTACGGTGGTCAGTCAGGATGAGGAAAGGGTATTTAGCCCCCTCTAGCCAGTGCCTCCATGCCATAAGAGCTTTGACAATGGCAAGCAGTTCCCGATCGCCGACGTCATAGTTACATTCGGCAGGCGACAACTTCCTTGAGTAGAAGGCGCAGGTGCGAAAGCACTGACCCTACTCCACTATCGGAAGTGTCTACCTCCACAATTAACTGCAATATCGGGTCAGGGTGCACCAGCACAGGTGCAGATGAGAAAAGGGCCTTCAGTGAGGTGAAGGCCTTTTTCCCCCTCCGAGGTCCACCGCATGCTGACTGGCCCACCCTTGAGCAAGGACGTGATCGGGGCTGCTACCTTGCCAAAGCCACGTATGAACCTCCGGTAACAATTAGCAAAACCAAGAAAATGTTGCGCTGCTTTAACCATGGTTGGGGTCGGCCAATTACGCACGGCGCTGACTTGGTCTGTCTCCATCTCCACCCCAGCCAAGGAAATGCGGTATCCGAGAAAGGAGACTGAGCGTTGGAAGAATAAGCATTTCTCCGCTTTTACGTATAAATCATGCTCCGGCAACCTCCCAAGCAATCGGCGGACTAGGGTGACATGTTGGTCGCAGGTGCCCATGTACACCAGTATGTCATCAATGTACACGAATACTTAGCGGCCAATTATGTCTCTTAATATTTTGTTCATGAATGCTTAGAAGACTGCTAGAGCATTCATAAGACCGTAAGGCATGACAAAATATTTGTAATGTCCTGATGTTGTGCTAAATGTATTCTTATGCTCGTCTCCCTCTCGAATACGCACAAGATTAAAGGCACTTCTGAAATCCAATTTCGTAAAGAAGTGAGCACCATGCATAGACTCAATACAGGAAGAAATGAAGGGCAGAGGGTAGGTATAACGGGTTGTGATTTTATTTAATGCACAATAGCCTATGCATGGACGCAGAACCCCATCATTCTTCTTTATGAAAAAAAACCTCAAAGATGCAGGTGAAGAGGATAGACGTATGTACCCCTGTTGTAGTGATTCCGAGATGTATGTTTCCATCGCCTCGGTTTTAGCATATGACAGGGGGCTCACAAGGTGTCCGAGGATCTCATCTCGGTACCTAATGGCTGTCAGGCTACCTCTGGCGAGCACATGGAGGGCTGTGCGGCCCCCCAAAGAAATGCCACCCCACACCATTACTGACACACCGCCAAACCGGTCATGCTGAAGGATGTTGCAGGCAGCAGAACGTTCTCCAAGGCGTCTCTAGACTCTGTCACGTCTGTCAAATGTGCTCAGTGTGAACCTGCTTTCATCTGTGAAGAGCACAGGGCACCAGTGTCAAATTTGCCAATCTTGGTGTTCTCTAGCAAATGCCAAACGTCCTGCACAGTGTTGGGCTGTAAGCACATCCCCCACCTGTGGACGTTGGGCCCTCATACCACCCTCATGGAGTCTGTTTCTGACTGTTTGAGTGGACACATGCATTTTTTTGGCCTGCTGGAGGTCATTTTGCAAGGCTCTGGCAGTGCTCCTCCTTGCACAAAGGCGGAGGTAGGGGTCCTGCTGCTGGGTTGTTGCCCTCCTACGGCCTCCTCCACTTCTCCAGATGTACTGGCTTGTCTCCTGGTAGTGACTCCATGCTCTGGGGCCTCATTTATAAACGTTGCGTACGCACAAAAGAAGATGTACGCAGCTCTCTACACAATAATTGGTATCTATAAAAAGCAAACTTGACGGGAAAATGTGCGGTCCTTCACGGCAACTCTGACCCAGGCGTACGCACAAACACGGGTGAAATGAGAAATGGCGACACCGTCGGCAGATGGATGAAACATGTAGGCTACTGTAGATCCGTCTGAAGCTGCAGAGCGTTGTGTAACCGAAATCGAAATACTGCCTCTCATTAATAATATGAAGATGTCACAAAGCCATGCTTACAATTAACAGCCTGCAGAGAAATAGAAACAATAGGCTATGAAACAAGATTGTAATGTAAATGCAAATGAAGCACATATTGCACATATTTGCAAAAAGAACACTCAAATATATTATGTAGGCTAATTAAATGGGCATGTTATGTAATTCATCCTCATAAATAATACGGTAAACAGAACAAAATTATGTTGAAAACTAATATTCTTGTTGATGTCTCGCGGTGCAGATAGATATATAGATGATGATAGATAGATAAATAGATAATAGATAGATATTGTCCATTGGGGAAAGCTTGTTTTCATAGTATACATGTCGTAATCACATACAGAAACATAGTGTTAATTTATATGCATTTAGTTCGTTTTATTTTTAAACGTGTTCCATCATGACGCATGTCTTAACCATTTTGAAAGGTGCAAGAAATTCCATTTGTGCTGAACTATTTTCCATTTATAATTAGATTAATACAGACATCTGTAGACTATCAGATACCATCAAGTGGATGGTTATAAAAAGCCATGCCACCACAATGCGTAATGACGTACAATAGTTGATCTTGCACTGTTAGAAGATAATAATAATAATAATAATAGCCTATAGCATATTATTTATCGGCGCCTTTCATAACACTAATAACAGGATTTCTGGCAACTGGCACTTTCTAGATGGAATTGACTGACAGGTCTGGGATATCTCAGCCAACCCTTTGCCGGGTTATGCCAGGCGTGTTAGTTGGTATAATAGTCTTGTCACATAATTACATGAAGTTTCCGTGCACAGCGAGTGAACAGGCAAACAAAAAAAGCACATTTTGTAGCTATGTCCGGTTTCCCAAATTTCATCGGTGCTATTGCCGTAATGGCAACGAATGAGAATGAACATGCTTTCATTAATCGAAAGCATTTTCATTCCGCCAATGTCAAAATAATTTGTGATGTAGACATGTTGCTGTAATGTAACCAATTTCCCCCCACCCATGGCAGACACATTTTCGCGATGAAGCGCTAGACCAGGGGTGTCAAACCAGATCCACAAAGGGCCTAGGGTTTTTGCTTTTACCTTGTACCTGAATGATTGAATGTCAGTAATTGGTTAGGATCTCGCCTCACCTGGCAGTCTACGTCTTAATTGGGCTCTAATTGAAAGGAAAGTAAAAAAAATAATACTGCGTAGGACGTGCGTGTTTTATAAATCTAAATATTTCTTTGCGTACGCACGTCCTATATTTTGTTTGTACGCGTCTTCTGACGCAAATCCACCGCAAAGTTTTATAAATGAGCCCCCTGGACACTACGCTGACAGACACAGCAAATCTTCTTGCCACAGCTCGCATTGATGTGGCATCCTGGATGAGCTACACTACCTGAGCCACTTGTGTGGGTTGCAGACTCCATCTCATGTTACCACTTGAATGAAAGCACCGCCAGCATTCAAAAGTGACCAATACATCAGGCAGGAAGCATAGGAACTGAGATGTGGTCTGTGGTCACCACCTGCAGAACCACTCCTTTATTGGGGGTGTCTTGCTAATTGCCTATAATTTCCACCTGTTGTCTGTTTTTGACTGAGTGGACAGTGTGATTTCTCAAAAGTGTGATTGACTTGGAGTTACATTTTGTTGTTTAAGTGCTCCCTTTTTGAGGAGTGTTTTTTAAATAGCAACATGAAACATGCATATTCATGAATAACATTACATGAAAATCACGTTGATTATAGAACAGGGCTGTCGACTCCTTGCAGAGGCGGGCCAACTCTAGGCTACACAAAAAATATTTTCATATGCCTACGCCAAATGCTATAGGCAAACATGAGCTAACTGTGATTTAGAACAATTAATTAATACCAAGGCATTAAGCTATTCTCTGAGACAGGCAGTTAGACCTAGAGTTTCCATGTGAACATAGGCTATAGGCTGTTACTTAGAACAGTGGTGTCAGTGCACTCTTTGCAGAAGCAGTGCTTTCATGCATGGCAACTCTATACACACAAAAATATTTTCATATTGCAAATATAGGCTAAAAGCAAACTTGAAATTGACATAGGTGATTTATAAAAAAGAATACCAAGGATTTAAGCTCTTCCCTGAGACAGGCAGTTAAACCTAGAGTTTTCATGAAAATCGCATTGAACATATTATTTAGAACAGGGGTGTCAGTGCACTCTTTGCAGAAGCAGAACTTTCATGCATGGCGGGTCATCTCTACACAGAAAAATATATATTTACATACGCCAAATTATTGGCAAACTTGACTTTGACACCTGTGATTTATAACAATTAGGTCTAATACCATTAAGGTATAGCCTATATTTCCTGAGACAGGTAGTTGGGCCTGGAGTTTTGATGGGAATCACTTTGCATAATTGTTGTTTAGAATGATTTGATGAACACAATAACATCAACAATGGTGTGTTGATAAAATTATTCAGAATAACATGTTCGGGGCGATTTTCACAAAAACACACAGGTCGAACTGCCTGAGCTAGGTTATTCCCTGTCAGACAGGAGTGTGAATATTCATGAAGATTGCTTTGAACAATTGTTATTAAGAATATTTTGATGAAAAATATCTATATATATATTTTGATTAACACAAAAGCTCTAGTATATACTAGATTCAAATTTCCTCAACAACTGTTAGGGCAGAAAGAATGTAGCTGATGTCAAGCCATTATGGTAAGACCTGTGCGTCAACCCTGAAAGAGGGGGTGAACCCATCCTGTTTCGTAGGTCATCTTTCAGCAATGTGACTTGAGAAAAGGCTCTTTCAACTGCAGGCACAGTTCCAACAGGGGGGCAAACACGTTCGCCTGGCAACACTATGTTATATTGGCAATACAAACTCAGATTTTTCCTTCCTTTTTCATTACAATAATCGTTGTTAATTCATGGCATAGATACTGGGTCTATGTTCATGTGTTGCTAAGATTTCGTTATTGTTAGATAAAACAGACTATATTGAATGTTTTTCAAATGTAATCGTGTTTTCACATGAGAAAACAAACAAACATATTCAATCAATTTCTGTGTACAATGTATTTGTTACTGTTTTTAATGAAACATTGTAATTGAAAACATGTTAAATGTTTTTTTTTGCAATCATATACACTTGTTTCTTTACACACAGTACATTTGCATTTGGTTACAATTCACTAGCTTTGTAATGACTTCACAATGATTATTGAAATAAATTAAAATGAGCGCTATTATTCTGAAAGGACAAATCAGAGTTTGTGTTGCCGACATAACATTGTGTTGCCAGGCAACGTTTTTGCCCCCCTACTAGAACCGCGCCTGAACCAATGGGCCACTGAGCTACGTGTTTCATGGGCAGTGTCTATCAGAAAACAAAAACTAGCCTATATGTGGTATTTTTGACTGAAGTGTTTTGGGCCAGCAGCCCAGTGTCAATTGAAAAAACAATGAGCCACAAATGTAGGCCTTATCGGCTGGTTCATAGGCCTGACAAAAAAAAGTTGTCAGTTGGGCCAGCCCAAAATGCTCATCGGCTAACCAGGAAAGTGCCCGGTATGCCAGATGGCCAGTCCGCCTTTGGCCTGCCCTACACTATAGATAAGTACCCAAAAGGCCTTATGGCAAAAAACTCTATATATCTGTCTCTCACTCACTCACTCACTCACTCACTCACTCACTCACTCACTCACACACTCACTCACACACTCACTCACTCACTCACTCACTCACTCACTCACTCACTCACTCACTCACTCACTCACACACTCACTCACACACTCACTCACTCACACACTCACTCACACACTCACTCACACACTCACACACTCACACACACACACACTCACACACACACACACACACCATTTGACGATATTTATATGTACACATTAGCACATGTCATATGCAAGAATTATGGAATGATAGGCTACATGATAGTACAGAATGATCTATCATAGCCTAGAATGTCAGAGAAGGGGCCACATACGGATGCACTACAAAACATGTTCCAATTTTAACGACTTTTTATCTGTTTAACTGTTTTGCAACACATTGTGTCGAACATAATGTCCTCTATAAAACAATTTAGTACAGTAAACACAGCATAAACTATAGAAGAGAGACAGGCAATGTAGACAGGAAACGGAAAGAAAAGGAGTGTAATGGTATTTTAAGAGGTCTATAGGCCTGGGCCTACCCTATCTGAAGAGAAGCTCACATCAATGTCCATTCTGGGACGCAAACCAGGGAATCACCAAGGCCCTCATTTATGAATCGTGCGTACAACCTAAAACAGGCAAAGGACAGGCGTACGCCAATTCCTACGCAAAGCAAGGGATTTATCAATTTGAACGTCAGTGTAGGCTGCGATAAAATCTCACATCTGGTCTGACCTCTCCAGTGTTACTAGCAGTGTTCATTGTATAACCACCTGGTTTAGTGAATTGTTTTACAGGCGATCATTGGTGAATGTGTGTGCACATATATATATATGTATATATATGTACATATATATGTATATATATATATATTAGGTTAGATTTGTATGTGATTGGTGAAATGTTTATTCAGTCGCCTATTTAAACAAGCGCTTTGGCAGTCTTGAAGTCGTAGCGATGGCAGATCTGGCTCTGTTAGAGGACCTAAATGTGCACTCTCTGATTGGGGTTTTTGGCCACCGGAACCTTTCAGCGGCTGATCGGGGACAGGTCTGGTAGCCTATATCACAGCCAACAATAGTCAAAGTATGCCAGCAGTTTAGGCGGCTATGAAGTCCCTTTCTGGTATATTCAATTTTCATATGATGATGCTCAGCAAACTATGATTAAAAGACAATTTTATGAGATTGCTGGGTTTCCAAAAGTGATTGGGGCGATTGATTGTACTGCGTCTGTAGTAAGCCACCATCCATGAATGATTATGCATTAATCAATTGCAAAAACTTTAATTCAATCAATGTTCAAATCATATGTGATGCCAGGATGTTTGTTCTGAACATGGTACAGGAGGGCACAGGAGGCTACAGTAGGGCACACTGCATGGCTGGAGTAATCTCCTCATTGAGTTACGCCCTCGAACAATTATTATAATAGTTCTACACAGTTCTTCGGTGAAACAATTGGATGTGATTCCTCTTGGTGACAAAGGTTATGCCCTGACTAAGTACCTTATAACACCGCTTGCAAATCCAAAAACAAGCAGGAGCGCAGCTTCTAATTTAGTAAGTGCTATCTTGGGTAAGAAAGCTACTTAAAAAATACAACGTGGAATGTTTAGTGAAAATAAATAATTTATTGGAAATGCACTTCAGGTTCTCGTTAATCGCTTTCAATGACTGTAGCAGTAACCTCAGTCAACACCGCATTTTCCTTTAACAATCGATGCCTGATTTTAAGCACCCAACTAAAACCAAGCGGTTGGCCTGCACCTGAGATCTGAGCATCTCTATTTCTATTTCAGAGAAATTCCTTTTCTTTGCCGGATGTCGCTTATCCAAGTCGTAAATTCTAAGGGCGAGGCCTCTAACTTGTGCATATATGTGGGCGTGATATTTAAATTATGATTGATTTCAACTGTCTGATTTATAAACACCCGTTCATTCGTATGCTGGAATTGGAGTGATACCAATGTTTTGTAAATCACACGTGAGTCTCGTCATAAGATGATTTCTGCGCTCAGATCCACACTGGTTTCTACGCACGTTTGATAAATGAGGGCCCAAGTCTTTAAAATCCAGTGTATTTTAGATGAAGTCCGGATCAAAAGACAGCACATAGCCATTGGCGTAGGAACCAGGGGGGACGAGGGGGACATGTCCCCCTCAATATTGGAAAATGTGCCGACTACTGCAGGGACAAAAACTGTAGATTTGGAACTTTTATTTTGAAAGCACGACAAAGAAGATATCCTTTCCATTCATGCTATTTGAATAATCACCATTCGCCAATCACCAACTTCATCTTCTTCAATTTTCACCTATAGTCAGAGCATCTGATTGGTAGAGAGAAGTTAACATTACACTACTAGGAACATAAAATACGTTACCGGTGAGCACCTTCATAAACTTTCGTTGTTGCGCACCGGCTTTGAATTTGAATAAGACTCGACTTTGTATGAGGTAAATCTCAGTCAAGCGGTTAAAGTTAAGTTAGCAAGCTTTTTAAAATTGAATTATGAATAAGAGGCTTATGACGATTAAATCAACAATGGAATATTTAATGGCACGTGTGTTATGCTTTGCAAGAGGTGCTAACTAACGTTACGTTAGATAGCTAGCCACATAGCTGGCAATCAATTTCTCTGTGTTAACCTTAGCAAAAGTAAAATGTTCTGTCATCTAATTTAAGCATAATGCCCCCCCACAAAAAAATAAAAACCATAATCAAAGGACATAACGTTACTGAAGTTTTTTACAAAGAGTAACGTTAGTTTAAGTATACAACAACACAAGGACAGAACAACATCATAACCTATGATTTACCAAGCCTAGATTTACATTTTAAAAATGATATAATGTGTCATCAGGTCAATGCTGGTACCATCAGGGAAGAGGCTGGTGAGGAAGGAGTGGCACATCAAGGAGTTAGCCTACAGATTTAACTAACAGGTGGAGGGTGTGAGGTAAGGTCTTAAAAGGAATTAATGATGAATATGTGAAAGTTTTTGCCTTTCATAAATTTTCCACATTAAAAAAAGACCAAGATAAACATAACTGCTCATATAGAAGTCTACTTTTACTTTGTTTGCAATATAATATAGGCTACCATTTTTTATTTATTAGGACAATTGTGATGCAGCCATGAAAGACACAAAAGGAGAGGCAGGTGGCACTGCTGGGTGTGAGGTTTTAAAATGTATTCATGATTGTAATGTATTAAACCCAAGGATGGAGGTTGAGTTGATGCATGTTTAATGCAAGTTCCTCAATCAATATACAGAAACAAAGATGTAGGTATGGGGGGACGGGTCCCCCCAATGTTACAGACAGGCAATGTGGTCCCCAGCAATAATTAAAAAAAATGGTGAAAAAGATATGGTGTGGCCCCCCCAATATTAAAGTCGTTCCTACACCCTTGCACATAGCCAGTGCATTGATTCAGCCTATATTAACTTTTCCCAAAATTGATAACTACTTCCAATGTGAGTTGTGCTGATTGTTTGGGATAAATTTTATATATCCATAATTCCTTGGTTGATCCAAGTCGGGTCTCCTCCAAAATGTAAGCATGGCAAACCGAATAGGGAATTATTGGCTAACCCTGCCGTTAGCCATTTTTTTGTTTCAATCCAATTAACACAATTTTTTTGTAGTTAGTCTTTTTGTGTTATTAAAACAATTGGATGTTACAAGTCTCTTTGTAACAATTGTTTCCTCCAAAGACAACAAAGTAAATGGATGAGAAAGCAAATAATCCACCTCTTCTAACGTCCACCATTTCCACACGATCACACTTTTTAACGCTCACCATCTTGACAGTAGTATGTGAATTTTTTTTTTTCTTAGTTACGTCACGTATGACGAAAGCACGTATGTGCAAGCCCTCCCGGACCCATAGGGATTGTATTGAACGCTCTGATATTAGAAAACAGTTTTTTTACATGAAAGTCTATGAGTGAATTCTTGGGCAATATTCAACGTCACTGACCATTTGAAGGGAGGGACGGTTTGAAGCATGACTTGAGCCTGATTGGACATTTAGTGGCATATCAAACGTCTAGATCAGAACACTGATATCGCTGTTGCCGTTATAGAATTGGTTAGGAAAAAAATCCCTTATTTTTCCCGTTTGGCAGTTATCGCCCTAATGAACACGTGCCACAGTTTATAATGCTACAGAGAAAAGTTGCAGTGGTGTCTGAAATTAAGCCAACGTTGCTGTGATCCACTTTT
>JACXGM010019386.1:7130-18533 GCA_016801145.1 Umbra pygmaea
GGGGGGGGGGGGGGGGGCTTTTGCCAGAATCAAAAACACAAAGCTAGGAGAAAAAAAAGGTATAGGCCTACATAGACACAAAAATTAAACTCATATGTTCTTTGTTTAAGGCACGCAGTCATTCAATCCACTCAATGTTTTCATAATACCCTTAAAAAAAGGACGATTTAGTGTCTGATATCTTCTCAGTTTTTCCTCAGAACCAATGTCTGTTCTTAAAAATCTGTCTCCAACCAATCAACACGAGGTTTATTCAAAGGATTAATACTGTGACCTTTAGAAGGTTTGCAGGCAGCATATTCCAGCTGCTTCATTCTGGGGGTGCAACGGCTTAGGACCGCTAGGAGGGTTAAGTCAATAGTACTGCTTTCAGTCGTCACTCACGTCTGGGTCGTCGTAGAGATTCAAGTGCTCACTAAATATGCCACGTCATCGTGATATACACGTGCTATCAACAAAGGCCGTGTTGAAGGCTGTGATCAGACACACCTAAGACAATGGTCTTGAATGTGACTTCAATCCAAAGCAAACAGCAAAACACCAACCCATTCAAAATATGAATATGCTTCTACCAGTTTACAGACAATGTATGTGCGCCATTTAGCAGACGCTTTTATCCAGAATGTCAAGCAGGCATGCATTTTACTCATTGGTAGTCCTGGGAATAAAACTCACAATCCAGGCACTGCAAGAGCCATGCCAGACCAACTGAACCATACAGGATATACTGTCCCCACAATGATAGACAGTTTGGTTCTGAATGCGTTGGTATCGCAAGACACAAATCTTAAACAAGAGCAACGTGTAAGGAAAATAGTAGGCAGATATTGTTCCTCCAAATCAACTAAACAGAACAAATGCTTCTGTGTATGAATAAAGTGTTCGAGCTGGTATTAACAATACGAAATAAGTGATGGCTTTAGGAAAGAAATGGCCTTAAACCCATTCATAAATGTCCTATCCTGGGAAGCCTCTTCCAATTAAAACGTGTGAGAGGTGGATTAACAGGAGGGCTATGTGGCTTTGCCGCACTAAATCACCTCCCCGAGCTGCTCTGCTGCATTTGACGTGTAAACGATTAATGACCAGCTAATTCCCTTATCACACTGCCTTAATGCCTAAATAATGTGGCCTTAGTCAACTTTGGAAAGCAGGTCTATATAAGAATGGAATGAATATCAGATTAGACAGCTCACACGTAATTTCAGTCTAATTTCGAAGAATCGAGGTAGGGAGGCTGAAAAGGGAAATGAGTTTCTAGTCAGAAAAGTCAGATTGTTATACTTTAAATTGACCCTGTTTTTGCTAAGTCAAGTTCTGACTGCGATGGCGTAGCAAAAAAAAAGAAAAAAGACCCATCTACCTAATTGCTTTGATGTCATTCAATCAGTTTCCAATTATTAGTTGTCATATCTTTGCAGGTTAAACAAAGGAATTACAATCCCGATAAAATATAATTAGGTCTAGTTTAACCCAGTGAAAAGTCCAATAAGTAAACTGAAAGTTAATATTCTGTTTATCTGTGGAAAATAATAGTGTTTGTGATTAGAGAAACAACTGATGAATGAATGTCGTGACAATGATTTGAGTGAAATGTTGCTCAAATTGATTATGTAGCCATAATGTTTTGCCTGTATGACTGTTAGATTATGCTAATTTCATTTTATTTCACTGTGAGCCAAACGGTATATAGGGGCAGGCAACATACTCTAGCATGGAGCAGTCAAATGTTTTGTCATGACGAATAGCTCATTCTGTAGGACTCCAAGTACATCAAAGCGTTACTAGCATTGGTTGTCTGGTGTAAGGCCATTTGACTGCTTATCTTATCAAAGCCATGAGCTGTATATTCTCCGCTTGTTATTCTCTTTACGGGATGCCATATTCTATCAATAAAGATTTCCATTATTGTCATTCGGGGGCCAGTTGTCTAAGAGGTTTATGTTATCTGGTTGCCAATTTGACAAACAGAATTACATGACATGCCAAAAGAGAGCCACTCCTGGGAAGGTATTGTAGAACAGACATTGGTAATGCACATGTCTATTTTTCTGTTCCCTAATAATCTGATCCTAGATACTGTCGTCTTAAGGGACTGAAAGAGAGTCGAAAAGTTTGTCTGCTTTGTGCATATTCCATTATCTTTTCTCTTCTGAGTAGGCAAGGCTTATTAGCCAGCTTTGAACTCACACTTACAATAACGTGCCATCAACAGTTTTATAAGCTAATTAGAAAAACAGTTTAATTAATGACTGACTGGCAATAAAATGGCAATCATGAAAAAAGAAACTGAGGGTGCTAAGCTTCCACTACCACCAATTAAGGCCTAATTACAAACAAATTATATATGTGTTTTGCTGTGGGCTTTAATAAAAAAATGGCTTTAATTAAAAGAGAAAACATGCTAATTAATTAAACAGCACAAAAATCTACATTGAAAAGTATGCTTTGTCTATCAAGTAATTAATGAAACACAATAATCCAAATGAGATTCCCAAGCATTTGATAAAAGCTTAGTACCCATTTCAAAATCCATTTCAAAATTAATGGGCGAAAATTTAATGTGAGTCATACAGAGATACAACAAAAGTTCAGTCTGTGATAAATTGCTTATGCTAAAGTAAAAAGGAACAAAAGAAAGACTTTTCCGCACTGTTTCTTAGATGCCTAGGGGGGCTTGCAGTGTAGAGGGAGACAGCCCCCTTCTCTGATGTAAGGCGGGGCAGCTCAAATCTGATAACAAGTGTTTTCCGCAAAACAATAGTCATTACATTTCTATGTTGCAGGCAAAATCACTGAAAGGGAAAAACAACAAAATAACATGAAACACTCTTAGTTTAGCTTGTCTCATCTAAATAGTCCATGTCTTCACTAACAATGCCGGGTGTGCCAACTTTGTTTCGCAGCACTTAAACGGTGCGTTCCTGAGGTATGCATGGAATAGGTCATTTGAGGTTTCTTCCTTAAAATCCCAACCTTCGTTGAAATGGTAAAAGTAATGAGGGTTATAATAATCTCATAGCATTTTTAGTGGTGTGAGAAGTGGAGATAACCTGGTGCAAGGTAGCCTGTGGACACAGAATAACTGGGACTTTAAGAAATCGCCATTTACATGGGCCTTGGGCTTCTATCTCAGACCAACCAATTATCTCATTTCAGGTGACTATTAAGTTGGTAATTTATGCCTTATTTAGATTTTCCAGAGTGACTGTAAAAATCTGTGTTGCCTCGAGCAACACCTCTGGCTAATTTGGTGCACCGCCCTGTGTTCAGAAATGTTGCTCCGTATATTTGATAAGGTTGTCCTTTATCCCAGGGCCTTCAGTGTACCGGAAGGTAGCCATGTGGTTGTGGTGAAGAACATAGAATTGTATTTATCTCCATAACATTTATATTCCTAAAATATTAAAGACACTATTGTGTCAGAGAAAAGAGTTTCTGTTTTGAAGTGCTAATGCTGCGCTAATAGCTGTGATCAGAGCTGAAGGGGAATTGGAAGTCATAATATGGCGTGACAGTCTTTTGTCTTGTACTATTCTCAATTATTCTATAAAAGTACAGCCTAGGAGTATTTCAAAAGAAAGCTTATTGCTTGTGAAGAAGAGGGAAATTCTGAATTGTTGCCATGTCCACTGCAGTGGTTTTTTGATACAATAGCCAATGGATAGTGTGGTACATTGTTTGACACACCTACTGTACATCATCTTGGGGGCAAGGTCAACTGAGTTGCATGTGTGCGATGGATGATGAACGCATGGTACAGTAAATGCTTTTATAGACTATTATAGACTAAGGAGCCATGGAGCTGTTATAGACACTACACCAATGGATCTGTGTTCCAAATGAATAAAGCTGTTGTTTCATTTTCAGACATGGTTCCTGGAATCCATCATTCAAATATGAGCTGCCGGATCCTATCAACTCTCCTGACAGAGGGAAAGTTATATATAGCACTTAATACTATGCTAATTAAGGAAATTAATTACTCCATATGTAACGTACAGCTGAGTAAAATAATGTTTAACAATCAAAGGACGCAGTCGCAAGTAGCCTAATTGGAAGACTTGCGCCTCTTAATCTACTGAACCAATATTAATAAGCAGACAAGGGGCCAGGAGCTATTCCTTGTATTTTGGGACTTCTAAGCCGGCCTTTGAGGAACAACAACAACAAGAGAGCAGGTCTACCAAAGATCAACAAACCAAACAGTGAGAAAAAGAGAAACTGCAAACCGTATCCACTCACAGTTCTTTTCTTAAATGTAAAAGGTATTAGGAATTAACTGAACTAACTAGTTAATAATGTGAACGGATGATTATTCACTTAATTTTGAAGACGAACACAACTTTCAAAACATGTATCTTAAACAAAGAAAGCACAAACCTCAAAGCAAACTTTAATATCCTCGCAATGTGTTCCAAAAACTCTCAGATGAAAGCAAACACATCAGGGAATTTGTAAGGAGCATTCAAATAAAGGTTTTACCAAATTGTTTTCTTATACTGATTAAAAGAAGAAAGCTGTGCAACAACAAAAAATCATTAACTGATTGTGGAAGCTCAAAACAAACAATTCCTTTAGTGGACTAGCATTTTCAAGGAAGGCTTTCCAACTCACCATTTCACTTTGGCTTCAAGAGATAAGTGCACTGCTGGTAGATCGAGGATGAAAATACTGTGATACAGAAATGTTCGCAGTGTTCCCATATTTCTTTACCAACAATGCCTTGGGGGACATACCCAGTGCTCTTTAGTATTTCACAGCTGTCTAAATCATTTTCCTTCTATACATTATGACAACCTGCTCCTATTCCTTCACTAAAAAGCATACCACAGTAATGTTGTTCAAGTGTTATGACCAATTTAACGAGCAAGCCATTACATTGAGTATCAAATTAGACTTTTCAATAATAGCCTTGAAATTGATTCTAGCCACAGTTGGGGATATTGATCCTCCAAATGTTTGTCCTCATTTGTTTAGAGTCAACACTCATGTCTCAAACGTCATTTGCACACTGCTGTAATGTTGAGCTCCAGACAGATTAGATGTGTGGGTGTACCCGACTCGTATGCACGTTTCCCGAGAGCATCTTTGATATGACGCATGGCATGCTATTATGTATCAATAATATGGTAACTTAGCCAGACGCAACTTTTAATCGGCTTTCAGTATTGTGCCCAATGCAGAAAATTGAAACTGCCGGTAGCCACCACTTCAGCCATTTGTAGCTAACCCCTCGCAGGTTTATCCATGTTGGAGAGATTTCTGCATTCATTACCTTAAAATGGGCTACTAATAAGGAATATTTGGTCCAACATCTGTGACCTGAGAAAAGCAAATTTTAAAATGGATACTGTAGCAGTAAGTCCTCACCATCTGCTTCTGTGCAACATTGTGGATTTACCCAACGTTGACAGAATGAGTCTCTATTTCTATTTTTGTATGTAAATATATATTTTTCTCTTAAATTTTATTTGTACTACTTATCTGACAGATGATGTAGCTGTAAGTCTGTTAAATGTATAAAGTTACCGTAGTTGTTAATAGGTCTTTTTATCATTCCAGGCAATGGAAACTATCAGAAAGATAATGGCAAATGCTACCACAACAATTAATGGAGTTCTCCCCTTGAAGAAACTGGTCAGGTTTTGTGTTCTCATCTTGTGGTAAACACAGCAACTGACTAAGCTATGGCTGCCAGACTGCTGTCAGGCCTGTCCTTCAAATTTCTGGCAAACTGCAACGGAGGTGGACAGAGAGGAGAAGAACCTGAGCTAAGTCTGGCCAAATCCACTAGTGCTCTAAGAAGCTTTTGAAAATTACAGGTGCTGCTTTGTCACATTTCATTTACATTTCTTTGTCTACTTCTATTCTCCTGTTGTCTGTTTTATATTATGGGAATTTATTATGGGTAAAGGTAAACCTGCTGCCTCGACCACACCTACAGCACCACTGCATTTCTGTACAACAGTCTTCATTTCCAGTGGAGCGATGCATTTGGCTTGCAGCACTGTCCTGCATACGTAAATGACTTGGTGAAAAGACTATAGACGGGTGGAAGTCTGTGCAAACATACCCGTTTAATGCATGCACACAATGATGTTGAAAAAGGCTGTTGGTGTGATAGAGGAGTTATGCTGAATGCAGACTTCTTTTTCAGATAGAATAACATACCTTATGTTAATATCTTAAATGTTCTCTCTTTCGTGATTTTATATTATACATTTTATTTGATACATTCTTATTAATGTATAAAAAAGTATGTCGATGTAAACAGTTGTTGCGTAACTGTTTAGCCGCTTGTTTAATAATGTCTAAATTACCCCCAAAGTCAAATTTGGCTTAACAAATGGACTAAGTCACATGGACTTACAGTCTGTATAATAACAAGATATACAGTACATTAAAATTTAAAAACATAACACCTTCCTTTATTCTTTTATATTTAAGGTCACTCAGTCAGGTATCAAATTTTAAGTAAAGATTCTACTATAGAAACCAGGAAGCTGGTTAGAAGTGTAGTGATTGGTACATGGGAAACAATAACAAATATGATTTGGTTACCTCTTTAAGCAGGTTAGTTCAAGTAATAAATGATGTTGTAGACAATGTAACCCATCCAAACAAAAACATATAACTGTCCTTCTCTACTGAGTTTCAGGACTAAAAGTAACCCGTTCACCTTCAGTGTTGTGATGAATGGAAAAAGACAATGATTATAGTAAGCCGGTTTTACTCCAATATTTGTACACAATTTGACCAATTTATTAATTATCAATACGGTTAACACTAGTATTGTACTATGATATCCATAGCTGACTACCTATCTGAGAGTTATTACATTTCATACATTTAATTCTAACAATACAGTGGCAGGGAAAACACTGCTATTGTTTGAATTGTAGATTGGTCCTTAACCAAAATTGAAGTTGTGACAACAGAAGATTCTGCAGTCCTCAACTATGAAAAAACTGTTTGTGTCTTTCTAACCGCAATAATGTGTGTCTGTGTGTGTCTGTATGTGTCTGTGTGTGTCTGTCTGTGTGTGTATGGGCTATATTTTCTGCTAAATTAGCTTCAAACCGCTTGATCCCTGATGCCTGCCAGGACGAGCGGTTTAAGAAACTGCAGGCAGTGCATTCAGAGACGTGTGTACTTCAAAGGTAGGAAACTCACACCTTCAGAATGTTTTAACAGTTCGCTTGAAAGCAACCCCCCCCCCCACACATTAAAAAGCAGAGCCAAAAGTCCTTTAGACACTGCCGCACTTCAAAACTATGAGGGAGGGCTTTCCATTAACTCTCAGAAAAAAAGGGCTGCAGGACTTCTCAATGGTGCGGGCCCTGTGTGTGTTTTTGTTCATCTACGTCTACGCGGGAAGAAATGGCCGCGGATCCATTAGTTCGATTTGTCACAGCGGGAGCGCCCCATAGATCTGTTATCGGTGCAACGTACCTCTCGACTGGCGAGTCTGTCGCTCATCTCCTCCGCCTTCCCAAAGTCCCCTTCAGCGATGGCGTTCTCTATGCTCTTTTCTAGGCCGGACTGGAGAGGAGAAATAGAAAAGAAAGAAAAAAAATCAAAGAGTAACTTCAAAAGTCCCTGGGGCCTTATTTTTTATATGATTGCTATTACTACAAATATGTAGATTTCTGTTCACAAATGAAAACCTTTTTGATTGGATATTAGAGGGAAAATCTTAAAAAATGCTACAGGAGATTAGCAAACATAAATGTGACTCTTTAATTACACACTTCCATTACAGGCTGGAGCAGGGGAGGGGCAAAGATGCCCCTGGTTACTGATGACAGAGTGGCTCTCAAAAAACATTTGACTATCCAAAGAAGTACAGTTAAGAGCATTTTTTCTAAACATCTTTCTTAGAGCATCTAATTGGTGATGTTTGTGCTTATAAATAAGCTAAATTCACCCTAAAACATGTTCATAGGAACGATTCAAACAATCAAGTGGTTTTGTTTATACATAGATTTATTCAGATGTGGATGCATTTTTCTGGTGGAGATTGTGTAAACGTAATTAACTGATGGAGCCTAAAACAACATGTGTCATACTAACTGATGTCTAAAACAAAGTGCCATACAGGTAACCAACATAAACTGTCCCTTTCTCTGTTTAAAGACTAAGCAGATGACAGTGTATTTATTATTTGAACCTTTGATGCACTATTTCAGATAATTAAATTTCTGCATATAGTTCATGGTTATCATTGATATTATATTGACTCAGTGACTTTCTCAATTACTAAATACACTTAAGACTTAAGCATTCCTATGTTTGGAATTTGAGTTTAGTCAATACCAGATTCAATGTGTTCAAGTCTAAAAAAGGTTTTCATCGAAAAATGAAAAAATATATATATTTTTTTTTAATTGGGAGTGGAACAAATCCCATTACAACTGTCCTGCAAAAATGTAAGACATACCTAGATAATTATTACATAACCACCTCTTTGTAATACAGTTCAACTGGGTTTATCTGTAATCTTACATCAAATGTCAGTACCGGTAGATTATTTGCTAAACAAGTTGACTGAATTAAAAAATTATCTGGGTTTTAAAGTAAATACATTCTACATTGATCAAAGTTTTTTGTAAACAAATGTGTGTAACATTTTCATGTAATACAAATTTGTAAATGCCAGTGATTGCTAATGCATCATTTGGAAAATTAAGGAGCAAGGCAGTTTCCGTATGTTGACCTGACAGAACTGTATGGTTCTAGCTTCTTGTCAATTATGTCTTATCCATACAAAGTGGACCTCTTCCTTTGAACAAAATTTTATGGTACTTCTGTGATAAACTTATTTTAAATAACATTCCAAACAAGCGTAACGAGGACATCCAATTGAATTAGGACATATCTTCATCTTATAGGGCTATACCATTATTCTATTTGCAACTATTTTGCTTGCATGGCAATTTACATATCATAATATGCACAGAAGTTCTCTTTCTTGTTCAATTACACCACAGTTAGCGAGACATATATTTAAATGGATTCAAGTAAGAAATTAACTCAACTGTCCAAAGAATTTTTGTTAGGGTTAATCTTTTGAAACACACACAAAACACAGAGACACAAAAAAGCTATTTTCTAACAACTTCATGAACTAATAATGCAGGACATAAAAACATAAAAATGTGGGAGTCTAGAAATCTTGCATCCCACTCTTTAAGTAGCCTAGCTATGTTATTTTGCTTGTTTAACAAAGTTAGCTATGCTATTACCATAAGCTCATTTCTCTGATTGTTAGCGAACGGAGCCATTCAAGAGATATATTTGACACCACCGTTAACAAGATTTATTTTAAAATGGATTCAAGTAAGAAGTTAACTCAATTGTCCAAGAGTATCTTATTAGGGTTAGTCTTTTGACACGCACGCACATAATAGCTATTTTCTAGCAATTTCATGAACTAATAATGCAGGACAGCCTACTTAAGTTAGTGTGCTTGTTTAACAAGTTAGCTATATTACAATAAGCTCACTCCTCTGCTTGTAGAACCATTCAGGAGATAACTTTGAGATGGCTCAAACAGTTGCCATCTTGTCAAAAAATAATTTTGCAATGAAATAAATTGTTGGGGGATATTTTTTTATATATTTTGAAGAGAAATAACTAAATAATTATGTACAAGGAAATAAAAATTGGTGTAAAAAATTTAGTTGAATTTACTTCTACACACAATTAAATTGAGTAGATATAACCATTGTTTGAAGACAGAGAGCAAGGGGCAAAGACAGTCAGTGGCCTTCAGCTCAAAGCCCCGTGGCCAGTGGGCACATGTGGCAAAGGGTTCAATAATTATCATTATTATAAACATGGATATTTTGTTTTGAGCTTTATAAGGCATGGATGAGTAAATTGCCATTAGCAAGTACCAACTGGGAAAATGGTAGTCAAATTACTGAATGTCTGTTTTTCACATGCTTTTGCTGCATTTATCATCAGCCATTGTGATTTATGGCACAACAAACTGCTTATTACAAACACATAAATGTAATTTTCTTTCGTCAAAAATGTTTTAACGTGTAAAATTATAATTAAGTCACAAACATTGATTTACCCACAATACTCAGAAATGTGGACCCATGTATGTGGCTGTGTGATAAACTCAGAAAATATGCATACAGTACATACAGAAAATATTCATATAGCTTCACTTTTTTCACATTGTTATTTTACAAAAATTCTACAAAAAATACCCCATAATGACAATGTGCAAAAAGTGTGAAATCTTACATTTATTAAAAATAAAACACAAAAAAGCACATGTACATAAGTATTCACAGCCTCTGTTCAATAATTTGTTGAAGCACCTTTGGCAGCAATTAAAGCCTTTAGTCTTTTCCCGTATAATGATACAAGCTTGGCACACCTATTTTTGGGCAAGTTGGAATGGGTAGCATAAGTGCACAGCCATTTTCAGATCTCTAGAGATGTTGGGGTATTAAATTGTGTTCAAGTCAGGGCTCTGGCTGGGCCACTCATTCACAGAGTTGTCTTGTAGCCACTCCTTTGTTACCTTGGCTGTGTGCTTAGGGTTGTTGTTCTGTTGGAAGATGAACCTTTGCCCAGTTTGAGGTCCAGATTGCTCTGGAGCAGGTTTTCAGCAAGGATGTCTCTGTACATTGCTGCATTTATCTTTCCCTCCCTTGATCCTGACTTGTCTCCCAATACCTGCTGCTGAAAAACATGCCCACAGCATGATGCTGCCACCACCATGCTTCCTTGTAGGGATGGTATTGGCCAGGTGATGAGTGGTGCCTGGTTTCCTCCAGACATGACACTTCATATTCAGGTAGTGCTGGGCGGTATACCGGTTCACACCGAATACCAGTATTTATTTTCGTCATGATATTAATATTTTATATACCGCCATACCGGTGTATTTGAATAGACAACGTCCGGAAAGCTGCGCCTTTGCGACAGTGCTGATTATATTAAATTCCAACCTGGAATGCTGTTTGATTCATATAGCCTACTGTACTATTTGGGTGGGCTTTTATGTCAATCTGGGTGCAATCTACAGTAGCTACTATAGAATTCGCCAGGAGGAATGCCCAAGACAGAACGCGAGTGTAGCTTCTGTAGAATATACGGCAGGAGGAATGCCCTCGAACAAGCCGAAATCATGGTAAACATTCATCTTTTTTGTCAGCAGAAACAGGCATATAAAAAAGGTTTTGTCTCTAAAGTTTAAAACAATTGAATTTCTAGTGGAAAATGGATACTGAAGTTGTGCTTTCTTTCTTCAGTGAAAGCATACAACCGATAGTTTGTTAGTTACTGTTCGAATTCCGATGGTCTCTATAATAATTTATACGCGTCTATGAAGTGACAGTAGTTTAAATGATTGTCTCTAAAACAGCTACATGTATA
>JACXGM010019387.1:7123-18591 GCA_016801145.1 Umbra pygmaea
TGTCCAGACCACCAGAGGTCTCCACCTTGTCCAGACCACCAGAGGTCTCCACCTTGTCCAGACCACCAGAGGTCTCCACCTTGTCCAGACCACCAGAGGTGTCCAGCCCGCTCAGACCACCAGAGGTGTCCAGCCCGCTCAGACCACCAGAGGTCTCCAGCCCGCTCAGAACACCAGAGGTCTCCACTACTCCCCGTCCACAAGAGGCCACTATTTCTGCTCAATCCTCCCGGCCACCAGAGGCCGCTGTTTTCGTTCAAGCCTCCCGGCAACCAGAGGTCGCTCAAGCCTCCTGGCCACCAGCGGTCGCTACACTACCATCAGCCAAGCTTGAGTCTTGCCTTGTCTCTGAACCTGAGCCATGCCTTGTCTCTGAACCTGAGCCATGCCTTGTCTCTGAACCTGAGCCATGCCTTGTCTCCGAACCTGAGCCATGCCTTGTCTCCGAACCTGAGCCATGCCTTGTCTCCGAACCTGAGCCTTGCCTCCGAACCTGAGCCTTGCCTTGTCTCCGAACCTGAGCCTTGCCTTGTCTCCGAACCTGAGCCTTGCCTTGTCTCCGAACCTGAGCCTTGCCTTGTCTCTGAATCTGAGCATGGCCGTGTCCCCAGGCCTGTCCTTGTCCCTGAGCCAGAGCATTTCCTAGTTCCTCCTCCAGTCCCCTTACCAATGCCTGACTCAGTCCTGGTGACTGGCCTTTTCCCAGAGCCTGGCCTTTTCCCAGAGCCTGGCCTTTTCCCAGAGCCTGCCCTTTTCTCAGAGCCTGCCCTTTTCTCAGAGCCTGCCCTTTTCCCAGAGCCTGCCCTTTTCCCAGAGCCTGCCCTTTTCCCAGAGCCTGCCCTTTTCCCAGAGCCTGCCCTTTTCCCAGAGGCTGCTCCTCTCCCAGTGCCATGTCCTGCTCCTCTCCCTGTGCCATGTCCTGCTCCTCTCCCCGTGCCAGTGTCTGCCCCAGTCCCCGTACCAGTGTCTGCCCTGTTCCAGTACCGTTTCCTAACCTAGTCCCTGCTCCAGAGCTTGTCCACGGGCCTACGCATACCCCGGTCTCTGTGCCCCTCTCTGTGTCTGTATGTTTGTTTATGTCTGTTTGTGCTGTGTTCTTACAGAGTCCTGTGTCTGCTGTGGTTCCGGTGCCTGGTCCGCCTTTGCCTCTGCCCTCGACGCCCCCTCAGGCCTGGCCGCCTCCCGCGGGGCCATTGATTCTGCCTTTGTCTGCCCGGACTCAGCCGTCCGGCCCGTCGCGGCTGCCTCCATCCTCCGGACCGCCGTTGATTCTCCGTCCCTCCGGTCCGCTGCTGCTGCCTTCGCCCTCCGGCCCGCCGTTGCTGCTTCGTCCCTCCGTTGCTGCTTCGTCCCTCCGGTCCGCTACTGCTGCCTTCGCCCTCCGGCTCGCCGTGGCTGCTTCGTCCCTCCGGTCCGCTGCTGCTGCCTCCGCCCTCCGGCCCACCGTTGTTTCTTCGTCCCTCCGGTCCGCTGCTGCTGCCTCCGCCCTCCGTCCCGCCGTGGCTCCATCCACCAGCCCGGTCTACTTGTCTGCTTTGCCCTGCCGTGCCTCCGCCTTATGCTCCGCGGATGTTGCCTCCGCCCTCTGGCCCGCCATGGCTCCATCCTCCGGCCTGGTCTGCTCGTCTGCTTCGCCCTGATGGGCCTCCGCCGGCCTGGTTTCTGCCGCTGCGGTCTCCTGCCTGGGTCTTCTGCTACCTGGGGTCCTGTGGCGTGTTCACCGTTTGGCGCCTCAGGAGCTGTGCCTTGGGGGGGGGGTTCTGTAACGTTTCCCATTTCCCCTTCCCTGGAAACTGCCACTTCCCTAGTTTACGTTACTCAGAACTACAATTCCCATTCCCCAGTTCTTCTTCCTGTGGACTACAGCTTTCCTAGTCATGCCTCCTCAGAACTACATTTCCCATACCTGGACTCAATTATCCAAATTCAGTACACCTGCTCACTCCAATCAGTATTTAAGCCACACACCTCTCATTGCCTCTTTGCGAGGTATTGTGAGTATTATTTCTTCTCCATTCTGAGCATTCTATTTCATTCTTGATATTCCGGTTTTGACCTTTGCCTTGTTGAGATATTATTATTATATATTAGTCTTGGATTATCCTGTTTGTACCTTAGCTTAATGTTTGAAAGTTATTCTGGCTTGACCTGCTAATCTGTTTGATAATTCTGCCTTGGATTTCCTCTGTACCTTTGTATGGATTGTATTAAAGTAAACATTGTTCCATTTTACCTTTGGAGAAATCATTTGTTACACCTGTGGCTTCATGTGTTATTACTGGGCTCATAAAGATAAATTTTCCACATAAAATTAACTACATACAGCTTTGGTACTAAGCTAAAATTAAAGTTTACATATTTGAGATGCCATTACTTGACATCCTGAAAGGTTAGTGTGATCATTTAGGCCCAGTTTCACAAATCCATTTACAATTAACTTGACTCCCAATTCACTTTGAAGTTGACACATTCCAAAATATACCCCAGAGCACCATGAAAAATAATCTGGTAAATTCCAGACTAAATATATAACATGTGTAGATAATGATGATCACTTAGAATCATTTTGTTATCATTTGCAGTTATTCTTCCCTTTAAGGGGACAAGTGGACCCAAACCATACCATGAAAATTCCCCTGTAGCATCAACATTCATTATGTTCCTCTACTAATCTATTCAGGTTTTTCCTTTTAATTGTCACCCACCTACATATGCATCAGTGTTACTGTTCACTGCCACCAAGGTGTATTTTGACCTAATCCTCTAAGCTGACCTCATTTTGTGCACATTGTTTGTTTTGTAGTGTTTTGTATCTTGTATTTGAAACTTCATATTTTTTGCACTGTCATGATTTATCATGGCCAGGTCGCCATTGCAAATGAGAATCAGTTCTTAATCCGCTAACTTGATTACAGTTTTTTCCAATTGCTAACACACAAAACTTGGCTCATTGTGTCAAAACTCAACACACAAGAATGCTTTACACAACACTTGAAGATTAACATTGAACTGCCATGTCAAAACTGCCATTCTGCAATCAAAACTGCCATTCTGCAATCAAAACTTAACACTCTGACTTCAAAAGGCCCTCTTCAGATCGATAGTTAACACACATGCACATGAACAATAAACAGTCAAACGGACACAACACACTGGTCAACTTTACTCAAGACACTTCTGTCATTTGTAGTTTTTCAACCGTTTTTATTCCCGAAACCAAGCCTCGGTGATACATTGTACAGGTAGTAAAACAACTCCCATAACAAGTCAGGGATCACTCTGTCGATTGGGGTCGGGCCACGTCACCTCGTCCACATCACAGGCGATGTTCTCCCTTGCCAGGCAATGGGAAAATATCGCTGGGCGTGGCGTATCCACCCGTGGATCGAGCCCACCTCTATGTCTCCGCATGCCTCCTCCATTGCTCGCAGGAGCGGCAAGCATGCATTTGTAGGCGGTCGTAGACCTTCCACCGCCATGCCGAAAATAATTCCCCTATCAGGTTGAGGATTGGGAAATAAGGGGGCAGGTACAGCACCATGAAATGGTTGTGGTTGGCGAATTAGGCCTGGACCAGAGCAGCCCGGTGGAAACTGATATTATCCCAGATGACAACGAACATGGCCTGCCCTGGTTGGTCCTATGTGACCACGGCATGTAGTGCATGCAGAAATGTCAGTATGTGTGCAGTGTTGTAGGGACCCAGGGTGGCACGGTGATGGATGACCCCTTGACCACTAATGGCTGCACACATGGTGATGTTGCCCCCGCACTGCCTGGCGACATTCTCGATGGCCCTTTGGCCGATGATGTTTCAGTCCCGATGTCTGGTTTTTACCAGAGTCTCTTCCTCTATCTCCTCTCCCTCTTCCCTCCCTGTCTCTTCTTCATTCTCCTCTCCCTCTTCCTGTCTCTTCCTCATCTTCTCTTTCCCCTTGGTCCTTTAGCCTCCATATTCACGATTGTCTCACGACAGGTGCTCATATCTGAATTATATAGTGACTGATTGGTGTTCAGTTACAGATTAAGTGTTTTACGATGTGTGCTGGAATGTTGCTAATGTCATGTGTGTTTTAACTATTGAATGGACATGCTGACAACAGAGTGTTTCATCATTGGCCAAAGTGTGTAATTTTTTACGGTGCCATGCCGACATTGTGTTTATTATTTTGGTGCCTGAGTGTACCAAATGCATGCAAACGTTACGGCTTTGACGCTTTGTTATGAGCATTCACTTTTAGTGTTTTAGCAATCGGGAAAAACTGTAAATAAACTTGAAATAAAATAAAGTAAAAATATACAATGATACTTACTGTATTGCTACAGTATAGCTAGTGGCCTCTAGTGGTTGATATGACGTCAGAGGAGACATTTCATATACCTGAGTAAGACCTTAATATCTAGGAGGATAAATAATTTCTGCTATATTTTTTACTGCTTTGATTTAATTGTCAGTTCCTTAAAGAAATTGTTTTGTTAATGAACCTGCTATATAGCACTTATCTGTTTATATTTTCCAAAAAGTCGTGTAGTGTAGCTACTATAACTTACCTAAAAAAAGACCTGAATACATTTCTGGGGATAAATGCACTTCTGCACTGTCCTATACAAGTTTCCCCTACTGGATCCGATTCACCCCAATGTGGACAGGGTGCATTTGGGTGGTCTTTAGGGCGCAAGTCTGGGTTGGGCTCATTATATTAGGACTATATTAAAATGCAGCAGATATCTCTCATTGGGTTCATTTCAAACGTCCCAGCCGGGTGCAGATTTTGCTGTTATTTGGGCAGGAGCGGGTGAGTAGATCTGCATTTTAAAGTGTTTATCAGCTCTCTATTAGGTAGGCTAGCCTAGGCGGCCATGTTCAGTGTTCAATTGCATGAAACTTTAGATTTTGAATAAATTGCTTGTTCTTTGAGAGGGGAGCTACAATACCATGTCTCCAAGCTGGCTTGTTAGCTGTTATCTGGAAAATTGTAACTACAGTAGCTAGCTATTTTTTGGTATAGGCTACAGCTGTTTTAGTAATTTGTATTATGACGTGGCAAAGATTTAAAGTATGCAAATAGTTCACTCAGTAAGCTTACTCCCTTTGAATCACAAACAACAGACTGCATGGTTGTCATGGGTGCCAGACTGAAGTTTCTGTTTTTTTCACTAGATGGCAGTATTTGATAACTTATACAGATCATAAAAGTAAAAGATGGATACAGTAGAATACATTAATGGTTCTCAAACCTCTCCTGGTGGACAGACACAGACATTACATTCATTAGATATACCCACAGCTAACACACCTGACACAACTTGTCAGCTAATCATTAAGCCCTTACATGTTGAATCAGGTGAGCTGGGGTCCCCTGTTAAAATCTAGCTCCTATTAAGGAGAGTGACCTGACACCCCACTGCTCAAGGACCCCAGTAGTCAGCAAAAGAGGTATGGGGTTGTGGGTGCAAGTAAGGACACACACAAAGCTGTACCGATTAAGAAGGGCTTTATTTGTCACAGTAATATAAATAATACTGTGGGAGAAGGGGCTGGACAGGACTAAAGGAAATAAATCAAAATACATAGTACACCTAACCTGTCCTAACCACCTAACACAAAACACATAAACTAATTGGCACACAAATGAGGTGCCCTAACCGAAGTATAGGGGGTGGTCTGCCCAGATCTAACCTAGTCTGTTCAGACACTGAAGTTACACTACAGGTGATGTATGCACATGGGCGGCTCTGATCTACACACTCCCAAGTGCGTCCCCTTCCCTCCCTTTTGTGTTACTGGTCTCTGGGTGTGATATCAGTGAGATTGAGAAGACTCCAGATAATGAATTAGATAGTGTTAACAAGTGGCTTATAGACAACAGGCTTTCAATACATCTGGGGAAAACTAAGTCCATTTTATTTGGAACAAAAAGGAAGTTGTGTAGAACAAATGCACTTAAGGTCACATGTAATGGCACTGAAAAAGTGTCTCAAAAAAGTGTCACATACAGTGCCTTGCGAAAGTATTCGGCCCCCTTGAACATTTCAACCTTTTGCCACATTTCAGGCTTCAAATATAAAAATATATAACTGTAATTTTTTGTGAAGAAGCAACAACAAGTGGGACACAATCTTGAAGTGGAATGAAATTTATTGGATATTTCAAACTTTTTTAACAAATTAAAAACTGACAAATTTGGCGAGCAAAATTAGTCAGTCCCTTTACTTTCAGTGCAGCAAACTCTCAAAAGAAGTTCAGTGAGGATCTCTGAATGATCCAATGTTGACCTAAATGACTAATGATGATAAATAGAATCCACCTGTGTGTAATCAAGACTCTATATACATGCACCTGCTCTGTGATAGTCTCAGAGGTCCATTGAAAGCACAGAGAGCATCATGAAGAGCAAGGAACACACCAGGCAGGTCCGAGATACTGTTGTGGAGAAGTTTAAAGCCGGATTTGGATAGAGAAAGATTTCCAAAGCTTTAAACATCCCAGGGAGCACTGTGCAAGTGATAATATTGAAATGGAAGGAGTATCAGACCACTGCAATTCTACCAAGACCCGGCTGTCCCTCTAAACTTTCAGCTCATACAAGGAGAAGACTGATCAGAGATGCAGTCAAGAGGCCCATGATCAATCTGGATGAACTGCAGAGATCTACAGCTGAGGTGGGCGAGTCTGTTAATAGGACAACAATCAGTCGTATACTGCACAAATCTGGCCTTTATGGAAGAGTGGAAAGAAGAAGGCCATTTCTGAAATATATCCATAAAAAGTGTTGTTTAAAGTGTGCCACAAGCCACCTGAGAGACACACCAAACATGTGGAAGAAGGTGCTCTGGTCAGATGAAACCAAAATGGAACTTTTTGGCAACAATGCAAAACGTTATGTTTGGCGTAAAAGCAACACAGCTCATCACCCTGAACACACCATCCCCACTGTCAAACATGGTGGTGGCAGCATCATGTTTTGGGCCTGCTTTTCTTCAGCAGGGACAGGAATGATGGCTAAAATTGAGGGAAAGATGGATGGAGCCAAATACAGGACCATTCTGGAATAATGTTTTTTTTTTTTTTTTGAAAGGTCAGCTTCAGTATTTGACAACAGGGTCGTCATTGTTCTATATTGTGCATCATTTCCAATCCCACTTTTTTGTTTTTTATTATTATTGCCCCCTACACTCCACACCCATCCCAATCCTTACCTAACCTAACCGACTTGGGTTGTTTATCCATCTATACCTAGATCCCTTTTTTGATATTTTAAAATATCAAGAAATAGCGTACAGTTTTGAGAGCTTTATTTTAAGCGGGTCTCTGAAAGAGGAATTACGGTATCAAGACTTCAGAGGGTTTACCTCAAGATTTTCCCCATTGGTGTAAAAGCGGGTAGGAGGAAGGACGGAGCCGTCAAATGTATTTGAATCCATAAAGGACTGAAACAGATAAACTCGTAACACTGTATATATCACTAGCACAGCCTGGCAAAATAAAGACCATCTGCTTACAAGCAGGTAGGAGTAGAAATATGTCTGCAGAGCTATCGGGTACAAACACATACATACAGCCACAACGATCAACAAATTACGAGACTAACACAGGAACTAAAATACTGTAGTGATGATCAATGTAGTGATGATTATCATTGATAACTAGTGTGCATGTTTGATGAAGAACACAAAGTTCATTGGGTGAACACAGGTGATGACATGAACAGTTCGGAAGAAACTGGAACAAAATAACTGAGTCAGTGGGGAATGGAGTCAATGACTAATCTCTGCCACGGGAGCATATTGTGAAAATTGGTAATCCTCAAGAACAGGAAGACAAAACAGGAAGACCAGATTAAAGATATCCAAAAAACATTGGAAACCACCTGTACAGTTCTGAAACAACATCCTGTGGATAGATGAGAGAATAATTTACTTGTACAAGAAGGATGTGCAGAGAAAAATATGGAGAAGAGAAGGAAGTGCTGATGATCTGAAGCATCCCACCTCATCTCTGAAGTAAGGTGGAGGTAGTGTTATGGCATGGGCATGTATGGCTTCCAATGGAACTGGTTCCCTTGTATTTATTGATGATGTGACTGCTGACAAATGCAGCAGGATGAAATTTCAGTTGTTTAGGGCTACATTATCTGCTCATATTCAGCCAAATGCTACAAAACTCAATTCTGCCAAATGCTCCGAAGGTCATTAGATGGTGCATCGTCCAGATGAAAAATGACTGAACAATATTGTACAATCAACCAAAGACTCAAGACCCAAGGCAAAGGAGTGGATAATTATCAAATGACTAAATCTATTACATGACCTGAATACAATTAAGCATGGATTTCACATGCTGAAGAAACAAATGAAGGCAAAACGCTGCAAGAACAAGCTGCAACTAAAGACAGAAGTAAAAGTCTAGTAGAGCATCACCAGAGAAGAAACCAAGCATTCTAATTGCTACACTGTTCACAAATTTTGACAAAAACTTGACTTAAAGAGATATATGATGCCAATTGTGTCACTGTCTTTGGACCAGACTTTAGAAACAGCACATGGCTGAATGGATACAGCCACCTAAAGCCTGTTCAAACTGGATAAAATAGCCTATTTATAAACTTTGAATAGCCTATTTCATTACAAAATTCCTCAGGAGTGTTTACTCACTCTCATGATTCACTCTACTGTCTAGGGACTCTACTTATCAAGCAGACCAGAGGCGTCATGCCCATTGAAACTAAGGGGGCACGTGCCCCCTCAGATTTTTGAGCAGGTTGGATTTTCCTTTTAGTATCTGTATTTGTGGGCGCATGTTTCTCTGTGTTGTGCACAATAGAGATGTGCGGACGAGCTAATACTTCATCCGCAACCGCATCATAGATCTCATCAACTGTCCACCATCCACCCGCACCAAAGGTTTTTGACCAATTTTCAAAACCGCACTCGCCCGCCATCCGCTGATTGGGCGATGCAAGGCGCTGATGGATGCGAGCCGCGAGGCTAGAAAGCTCTTGACTATATATATCAGCAGTGAACACCTTCTCCAATCGGTGCACAGGGACAGAAATAAATAAATAGCCTAAATAAAACGGCAAACCTGTCCTATAGGCTACTGTACAATATTATCATTGTAATAAAAACACAATTTGGAATCAGTGAGACAGTAATATATTCTCTTAGCAAGAGAGACCCCCCCGGAGAGTGAGATCTCTCAGCTCTTTAAGAGGGGAGGCTTTGTCAGAGGTTCCGATGGAGGAACAGAGACACAGTCTTTATTCTCTTCCTGGTTCCGAAGGAAACACTAGGGTTGGGACCGACGTTAGACCTGGGGGTCTTAAACAGTTCATTAACCTAGAGAGGTTTTTTGTATACTGACAGTCAGACACTTGATGTAATGCATTCATCAGAGTGATCACTGTACCAGCTTAGAGCTGAGGGTTGCCTATTTTCATGTTCCGATTTTACAGTGACATTGAAAATACCTCAGATTTGCTTTTCTAGGAAAATGCTATGAGTACCAGAGTATGCCGTTCGCTGCATTCTGGTGTCATTACGAGAGGACCTGGTGACCTCATTCCTTCCCATCTCTGTCGGGATGGGGGGGACGTGCGAGGGCATGGGTGGTGTGGCCTCTGAACGGATAACACCTCAACTGCTTAGAGCTCAGAGCAGTCCTACTGGTTCTGCGCTCTTTGTCCCTGTTGGTAAGGGGCAGAGATGTGCGCATCTGGTCAGACAATCGCACAACGGTGGCCTACATAAATCGGAAGGCTGAGATCACCCATATTGCATTGCCTTACAGTCGATTTATAGATGTGGGCCCGGCATCATGTTCAATCCCTAGTAGCATCTCAGGCCCTACATGCAAGCCTGATTGAAATGATTGGAACAGGTTCGGCAGAGCAGACACGGACTTGTTTGCGCCAACGGAAAATGCAGTGTCCCCTGTGGTTTTCTCTGAGACACACAGACAGCCCTCGGTTGGTAAAGGGGACGTGCACCCCAGATGACTAGCAGGCCTGCTGTATGTTTTTCCCGTCAGACTTCTGCTACAATTTTGCAGAGATTTTGCGGGGAGGGGGTGACTGTGTTTTTGGTGGCTCAGGTGAGACCTTGCGCACCTTGGTGGGGATGCTTTGCGCTCCTCCATGGCGGGTTCTTCACTGCCGAGACGCACTGATCAGGTTCGAAGAACCCTTCTTTCCCGCCCAGTTTGACCCAATTCCTCGGAGCTTGGTCTTTGAATGGGAAGATTATGTCGCGGCGGGTTACCCATGAATGTTATCCAGACTATTCAGGGGGCGCGCGCAGCCTCTAAGGCAATAAGCTACGTGTGTAGATGGAAGCTTTTCGAGAGCTGCTGCTTTTCACGTGTTTTCGCCCCACAGCCATGTGACACTACTTCAGTGCTGCTCTTATTCAGCATTTACTGGAGGAGGGGAAATCACCTGACATTATAAGGGTTTATGCGTCAGCCATTTCAGCTTGTCAAGATGGCTGGGAGAATGCCTCTATTTTTCCCACCCATTGGTTACATGTTTTTTGACAAGAGCTTGCCGCTTACGACATCCAGCTTATGCTTGGCTGACTACCACCTGAACACTTTGTTTGGTTGAATTTTTTAAAATGTCTTGGATGGTTAATGCCGTAATAATTGCATGTTTAATAATTTTTCAAACACGGAATGCAATTCTATCTTCGGAGACTACGGAATGTTTGTTTATCCCTGCAGCAGGAAGCCAGCATGTGCTATACTCAAATTTTTTAGTAAATGGCTATGCCAGCGCACCGTGCTTGTCAAAAAAAGTTAAGAAACACTCAGCTAACCAGGGTCTAGCCCAAATAGCGGTTCTGTTGCTTTTAGCCGGGGATATCGAACTGAATCCGGGCCCGCATCCGCGGTTGTCTACCAACATGGATCCTATTGGGCTGAGATCTGGGTTTGCGGCCTCGCTGTCTACGTTTCCCGGAGCCCTTCGTTATGGCAGAGGCGGTGCATTGGATGATACGCCCTGCCGGAGTCATGGCGACAAGACGGCGGCTGATGGCAGTCCAACAGCTAGCGGTTCGGAGTCGCAGAGTGTCATGGTCCTTCCGTCACCTATCTCCGGTTTCCATCAACGCAATATAACGGAGAATATCCCCCGGAGTAGTGACGAACAGCACAACATGACAGCAGTATCTTCTAACAGCGAGGCAGCAGACGGCCAGATACGGGAGGACTATGTCACAGATTTTAAATCAACTTTTAGTAAGAAAGGTTTACATTTCCTACATCTTCATGTTAGAAGTCTACCACCAAAAATTGAGGAAATTAGACAACTGGTAAAACAATCAGAGGTCGGGGTTATCTGTTTAACGGAAAGTTGGTTAGATGAAACTATAAGCGACGAGGAAATTGCCATTAATAATTACTGTGTAGTGAGGAAGGACCGTAATAGAAAGGGTGGCGGGGTTTGTATATATGTACGATCAGATGT
>JACXGM010019388.1:0-18432 GCA_016801145.1 Umbra pygmaea
AAAATAAATGACTTAACATTCTATAGATTACTTTGGGCTTCTCAAAATTACTAAACACTCCTTATGGCAAATTAATTAACACATTTTCTAGCATGCATAAGTCTCTAACAGTCATTTATCTAATTACCAATTCTACAGAACAACTATATGGTATTACTACTTCACACATTTTGTAGAGGACATATAATTTTCCTCATTAGTATTCAGACAGTTTATTAAAAAGATAATTTTAAAAGACAGTGCTGTTCGCATATACAGGCAGGTGCCATCTTGGGAAAACAGACTCGACCAGTTGAACCACGAATGCCGTGCTACAGTACGTGAGCTGAACTTTGACTTGGAATCTCCCATTACAAGAGGTTTTTCAGTCATTCATGCAGATCAATTAGCAAGACTTACAGCTGGCAATGAAAACACAATTTGCTTACAGTTCAGTTCACGTAGCATGGCGTTCGTGGTTCAACTGGTAATGTCTGTTTTCCCAAGATGGTGCCTGGCTGTACGCGAACAGTGCTGTCTTTTAAACTATCTTTTGAATAAACTGGCTTTACACTTACAAAGTTATCAATGCTTCGGTTTGCATGTAGGGACACTCATTATGCTATGTATGCTTTTTACTTCATCCAAGCCCACACAACTAGCGTTATAAGGTATCTATCAGTCTGCACTAAAACTATCAGTTCACACACTAAAACTGGGCACATTCGACTAGCATGAAAACATATCCCAGAGAACGATTGACTTGGTACCAATGTGTTATTAACCCCTAGGATCATTTTGCACCAGAATTGTCCTTTAACTGATCGACATGGAAAGGACGGCTCCTGCACTCAGTTAATTTTTGGTTAAGTAGTTTAGATAGTTTACAAAAGCCTATTTAGTATAATGCTCTGTTTTTTAACAGATTCTAACATATTGTAAAACTGTGATTATTCAAGATTAACTACAGAAAAGCAGGCGATTAATCACAATTAATTTTAATAATTTTCCAGCACCAATATACACCGACTAGCCATTACTATGACCACCTACCTAATATTAGGCATAACTGTAATGCATAATGTTACAGTTATAGATACATAATGTTATGGCTGATCTGTTTACAGTACATAAGCAAATACAGTATTTTTAGTATTATATCTTCTCTTGGAGATATGAAAAGCATTAGCGTTAAAAATTAGGGGGTTCTGGGGGGATTACAGCCTATGGGGGGATTACTAGGGACCCCCAGTAATCCCCCCCAGTGGTGGTTTCACTGAGAAATGTATTATACCATTGAATAATGTCAAGAGATCAAGATCTTATATATATAAGATATATACCCGTGTCCTTAGAAGCAATTATTTAGAATAATTTTTAAATCACTGGACTAAAATTGCCAATGTTTTATTGTCTTCTTAAAAAGTGATGTCACACCCACTTATATAACCCCAATGCCACTTGTGTTTTCACAGTACTTGTGTTTTCAAGGTGCTATCATTTTCTGTTACTCTGTAATTTATTCTTATCCAATGGTTTCTTTGGCACTTTACAGATGAAAAGGAGATATTCGTTGGAAGTTTTGTTCCCTTTTATGGGCATACTCACCACTGGGACCTCCTCATCTGAGTTCATAGGTGCTGGCGGTGGGTAGAAGAAATTAGACACTGGAGCTGAATGGGCTTCTGCTTGGGGATACAACTGTTCACAACACAAATGTAATTTAGTTCACAACACAAAATAAAGAGCATTTCAGTCAACTTTACGGTGCAAAAATCTGAATTGTCTGGAATCTCGAATAGTGTAACATGCATTAGAACTTCCCAGGGTTTTTGCAAGCAGAATCCTTACCTACTGCATGCATCCAGATATTATTCTAGATTTTCTAACAGTAACATACCCTTTTTTCATAAATATAAATGGTCTAAAAAATGAGGGAGAAACACTCACCACACCCGCATTGGGATTGGCTGGTGCTGCTCCAAAGCCCTGTATGATGAAATGAGGTATATATATATCTCAACACTTCACAGCTCTATATCATTACTTATTTGGGAGGCGTGGTGGTGAGACCACATTTAGAAATGTTATATTTAGATAAAAAGTAATATTTTTTTACTCTCAGTGCAAACTAATCTCACCCCTTTGTGTATTGGTAACACAACATTACACTTTACATTTTCATGTTATTCATACGCCAAATTCAATTTTCGCGTGCTATAGAGAGGCCATAGGTTTATATTGGGAATGGTTAAGGTTAGGCAACACTCCAGTGTGGTTAAGGTTAGTGTAAAGGTTAGGTGAACGTTTAGATATGATGTTGGTGTATCTATAACACAAAAAAGTTTAGCATACCTAATAAATGACACATTTCCGTATCTATACCACGCAAAAAGTTCATTTGGCATCTCTATAGCACGATAAAAACAACATTGTGTTATATGTACGCCTTGGAGTGAGATCAGGCTGCTCAGTGGTATAATGTTGTCTATTCTTCTTTCAAAATGTGTCCTGTATCTAACATTGTCTCAACCTATACAATGTTTCCGACTATCCAACGTAACAAGCATACAGTAGAGTTCTGCACCCAATGAGAAGAGTTGGTGGAGAAATTCCTTTCTTAAGGGATCATTGGCAATAAGACATAAAAGACATGTTGATGTCAGCATCTTTCTGGCTGCCTGCTAATGGAAGCTGGAACACCTCCATCAGCTCTTGGATACAAACCAGCAAAACACAGCTCACATTTTAAAGCTACCGCCACCCTATTATGATTTGAATTCAAATGTATTATACTGTATGTCTAACATTAAAGGATTGAATGCAGTAAATTGTCTCTTAAACATGGCTCAAATGAAAATTGGCTTTTCACTCAAAACCAGGCCTTTTGGATCCCTTTTCCAGCCAAAACAAATCATTTTGACTGCATTTTGACCCAAAAAAAACAGATTTTTCATACATGCCATTTGAAAAATTACATTTAGCTTTTTATTGCAATCCAAAATTGTATAATTTAGGATATTAAAATAGATTTGTTAATGTTTTACTTTATTCTAAGACTGTACAAGATTTGTGGCTGCATACTTGTTAGACTCTGTGGTTATACTTCGAAAAATTTATATTACAGATTAAAGCTTACTTTTAAGAGGAAAAACAATGTTGTGTGTTTTGTGAAGCTGGCCATCTAATAATGCTGATAAAATATAAATATTGACATGGGTTATCTGTAGGTCACATTGTAAAAAGATTTGTTTTTAAATTCAACAACAAAATTAAATGCCCTCCTCAAAGTGGTTATAACGCAAGTTCTGTTTATATTACGATCCTGACAGTGTTATACAGACTTATTTAGGATAAGTAGGAAATTGACAATGTAAATTAAAACGTAAACGCTTGTGTTTAAATCGGTGCAGGTAAAGTTACCACATCATGACAGCTATTGATGTTAACAATCTTGCTGATCTTACTTTGTGTTGTAAAGAAAAATGACATCCGTCTTACCTGCTGTGCAAGAGAATTATACATTCTATAAAACTCCATCCACCTCAGGGCCTCGTTGGCATGTGCTGCAACTTGCTGAAAAACACAAAAAATATTTGAAACCAAATGTGTGATTATGGTAAAGTTAGGGTCCAATTTCACTTGCACGTATGGCTGGTGTGACATGAGATGAAACAATGATTCCATGTTAACAGGGAAGTCCCCCTACCTCGCTGCTTTCACTGTCAGGTACCTGCAAGGCCCAAAACAGTTATGGACTGATCATCCACATAACTCACAGTTCTGTCATCATAAGTACTTCAGTACTTCAAGCTGATTTAAACTTGTATAGCGTACAAAGTTTTTTTAATTTAATGCAATGAAGAGGATATTAACATTGAAATTCTCATGTAAATTTGAATGGTGTGGATTTAGAGACTTACTGGGGCAGCTAGAGAGTAGGCCAAGCACATCAATAGCACCACACTTTTCATTTTGACCTTTTATTAGAGAAAGATAACATTTAGGTAACATTGCCAGACTATTAAACAAAACTATAAAACTTTTGAAATGTTAAAATAAAGTCTGTGTGAGCTACATAAATATTCAAATTAAAATAATTGTAAAACATTGAACAAGACTTATATACATGAAAAAAGTACATCCCTGTCTATTAAAAAATAGAGTTTGTGTGGGTGTTCTTTTTACATTGCAAACATTTACAGTACAGTATGCCAACAGCTTTATCAACACTATACTTACAATTGTTCAATATTTTAGTTTAATGTTTTTAGGACACAGTATTGCAACAAAAAAACCATCTTGAACATTTCATCTTACCTTTCTTGGTACAATGCTGCAGCAGTAGTCTTTGGGTGGAAAATAATGAACTGCATAATTTCTTGCATGGTGGCATTTTATACTGTACATCCACCCACAGTACCCAATCAGGTTGCTGCGTCCTGTAAAATGAATACAAACTGTTATTTTGTGAAATAATCTTCAAATGAAAAGGAGGACAGAGACGTAATAGCCCTATTATCTTTAATTACACACTGTCAAATAATGCTTAACACACTAAACTCGTCATAGTAACACACACTGAAACTTGAAAAGATTCAGCAAAATGGAGTAGAGGGCATCAATTGAGTGAATTTTAAAGTTCACACAGTTTGTAAACTATAATCTAGAGTAAAATAAATCCATAACAGTATAATGGGTAGTACTAAATCTAACTCATAAAGAAGGGCTTGATAGACCTCTACAGAACAACACTGTGTGCCGATCAGTATTTTGACCATATCATCATTATTATGCATATGTTCCAACTCCAAGCTGTATAAACGGGAATGCTTATTGGAATTAAGCATGTCAGGTTGTCAGGAATTCATCCTCCTGAGCTGTCTTCCCTGTCCCTTTGTGTCCCCATTCCGGTTCCTGGTTTTCCTCTGCACTCCCTAATCACCAGTTCCAGTTCCCATCATCACCTGCACCTGTTTCCCGGCCACACCTGGGTTGATGACCTCCCTCTCCCTTTATTAGGGAGTTGAAGTCAGTCAACTAACTGCCGGATTATTGTACAGCCACGTAATTATTCATTCCGTGTTCTTACATATCAAGCCTTATTTCTAGTCCTAGTTTTTCCTTGTGATTTTCCATTTCCAGTTTTTTTCCTCATAGTGCTATTTTTCTGTTTAGTCCCTGTGTACCGAACCCTGTCTGGACCACTACCCGCTCTGTGTATCGAACCCTGCCTGGACTACGACCATCCCCGTGTACCGAACCCTGCCTGGACTACGACCCTCCCTGTGTACCGAACCCTGCCTGGACCACTACCCGCTCTGTGTACTGAAACCTGCCTGGACGACGACCTTCCCTGTGTACCGAACCCTGCATGACCCCTGGCCATTCTTGCCTGCCGATTCGGAGCCTGACACCCAACACACTATTTACCGCAATAAACATCATAACTATTTTCATCTCTGCTTCTGGGTCCTGACCTTCTCCTGTGCCAGCCCTGACACAGGTGAGGTGCATTTGTGTAATGAGGGAGGGTGTGGCCTAAGGACATCAACACCCTATATCAAAGTTTGCGTACTATAATTATTAAGCAGCTTCTGTTCCTCAGGCAAAATGGGCCAAAAATTTAACTTTAACGATTTAACTGACTCAGTCAAGTAAAAAATGGTCAAACGTCTTTCAGACGGATGTAACACTCTTGAAATTGCTACGACATTAGGGCAGAACCATCAAACATTTTGTTGCAAATAGTCAAAAAGACGCAAATTAACTGCCAAAGATTTGACAATACTCATACGTGAAGCTACCAGGAGCCCATTATCCTCCAGTGCTGTCATATTCTAGATCTGCAACCTACCTGGTGTGCCCAGAAGTACAAGGTCTCAGTACTCAGAGACATGGCCAAGATAGGGAAGGCTGAAACCCAACTACCACTGACCAAGATACATAAGTTGAAACGTAAAGACTGCAACAAGAAATATCTGAAGTCAGATTTTTCAAAGGTTTTATGGACTGCTGAGATGAGAGTCAGATGCCAGCCAGGTGGAGGTGGGGTACTGGTATGGGCTGATATTATTAAAGATGAGCTAGTTGGACATTTTTGGGTTGAATATGGACTCAAACTCAACTCTCAAACCTACTGCCAGTTTTTAGAATACTTTTTCTTCAAGCAGTGGTACAGTAAAAAGTCTGCATGTTTCAAGAAGACCATGATTTTCATGCAGGACAATGCTCCATCGCATGCATCGAAGTACTCCACTGCATGGCTAGCCAAAGCCTATTGAGAACTTGTGGTCCCTTAAATAGTCGTTTTACGGTGAAGGAAAACAGTACACCTCTCTGAACAGTGTCCGGGAGGATGTGGTTGCTGCTGCACAAAAAGTGAATTGAAGGCTTATGAATTGAAGGCTTATGACTGTTATTGAAAAGAATGGTGGTTATATTGGTCACTGATTTGTTTTTACTTGTACATTTTTAGTTGTTTTTATTCTCACTTTAATAGATGAAAATCAACAAGTAAGATGGAGAATCTTTTCGTTTTTCATTTAGTTGCAGAATTATTCTGCACACTACTAGTTGCCCAACAATTGTGCACACATAGATGTTCTCACAAGAAAGCCAATACCTCACATTTACTTTCTTAACTATTCAGGTTTGAGGTGTATTTGCATTTTAGATTGATTGAGAGCACTGTAGTTGTTCAATAGTAAATATAGTCCTCAAGAATATAACTTGCCTAATAATTGAGCACAGTACAGTAGAACGTGCACATTCCTTTTCACATTTTTGACCACAGACAGATTCATTCACTTTATTTTGACAAAAGTTAAATAATAATAAAAAATGTCATTAGTTGGTTACATAACTATTCACCCACCAGAGTCAATATTTGGTAGAACCAACTTTGGCTGCAATAACAGCTTTAAGTCTATTGTGGTAAGTCTCTACCAAATTTGCACATCATGCAATATTAGGCCATTCATCCTGTCAAAGCTGCTCAGGCTCTTTCAGGTTGTTGGTGAAAAGCAATTCAAGTCCTTCCAGAGGTTCTCAATCAGATTGCAGTCTGGACTTTGACTGGGCCATTCTAAACCTGGTTATTTTCTTTTACTCAACTCCAGTTTAGCTTCGGCTGTGTGTGTATTATTGTGCTGGTCTGTGAACCTCCACCTCAGTCTCAGGTGTCTTAAAGACAGAAACAGGTTTTCCCATTCTCAGGGTGATGAGATTTACACCACACAGCATGCCTTTTGGCAAACTATGAACGGGATTTCATAAGGTTTTTTTTCAGCAATGGCTTTCTCCTTGCCACACGTCCATTAAGTTAAGTTTTGTGGAGCGTCCAGGTTACAGTTTCACCCATTTCAGCTGCGGATATCTACAGCTCCATCAGAGTTACCCTTGGCATCTTGGTTCATGGATGGCCTCATGGAGTTGTGTTTGTGCCACATTCTATCCATGTTTTTATAATGGATTTAATGGTGAACCATGATTGGTGCTTCTCCAGAACTCTATCACAGACTCCTTTTTTTGTTCCTTGGTCTTCATCTTGCATTTTGTTTACATATGCTCTCTAACAAACTCTAGGGCCTTCCAGGTGTATTTATGATTTATTTAAATCATGTGACACTTTAATTATAATTACACAGGTGGACTCCATTCACACAAGTCTGTGAGTTCTGAGGGCAGTTGGTAGAACAAGAGCTTATTTATGGGTTTTATAACAAGGGGGTGAATAACTATATAACCAACAAATGTCTATATTTTCATTCAGCATATTCAATTAGTTTTTTAAAATAAATGGTAAAAATCTCAATACAATCCTTTCTCATTCCAGGTTGTCACACTACAAAATGTGGAAATGTCGTGAATACTTATGCAAGGCACAGTATGTTGGAGGTAAATTGTTGAGAAATCTGATCTTGTATTCTATCCAGCCCTCAATTCATTATTTACACAGAACATTTTGAGCTGTGAGACTTTATGAAGACACGTGAATTCATTATTTACACAGAAAATGTTCAGCTGTGAGACTTTATGAAGACAAGTGAATGTGTTTCTTCCTTTTGTCTCGTGAGCCTAAACATTCATCCTGTGTTCAAAGAGGAATGTTTAGAAATTTGGTGAATTTTCTTAAATAAAGAAGATTGCCCCAGCATGTCAATATTTCTACCAAACCAAACAAATCAGTTATTTTTATTTGATAAAGCCTTTTCTAGAACAGTAGTTATTTCACAATGTTGTATCAAAGGCATGCATCTGCACAGACCCATATAGCCTATTCACATAGAACTTGCCCTAGTTCGACCCTGTTCTCCCTGACGGTATGTACACACTATTCGCGATGGGTGCGGTGGCTCAATTAATGTCAATGAAGGATAGTGGGGCGAGCGAGTTGCTCACTGGGCAATGCATGTGGGGTGAAAGAAAAAGTTCAGATATCCCAACTTGCAAATTACCAGAGACATTCACATCAGACTGTCCAATCACGGGACTTTGTGTAGGTGGATGTATCATGTCCTACATTCTAACAGATAACTTTGATTCCATTGTATGCTTGAATAATAAAACATTTTGAAAAAATGCAAGGCAAAATAGAGAAACTATTTGTAGCTATTTAATTACAATCAGCTAGCATAGTATTTATGTCAGCCAGCACGCCCACAATCACTCCCACTTGGGGCAAATCTAGCGGGGATAGTCAAATTTTTTTGTTAGAGAGCTGACTGATGGGGGAGTCTGTCAAATAAGTACGTCAAACAATTGAGGAACATTAAATTATAGAAAATTATATAATTTCATTGTTGTTCCCCTTTAATACAACTAACTTATTTGAAAATGTAATTGAAATACACTGCTTTAAAATCAAATCCAAACATACAAAGATGTAATCGTCTGAGGTTTTACTTTTTTCTACTTTTCCCCATTTTCTTCCCCTCCCAATTCCCAGTAACCCTGCCTTGTCAGTATTTCTGAAACTCCTTGGATCAATCTGTGGGATGGCGAGGAATGCGCACATGGTTCATCCGACAAACCACTACCCTGACATGTAAATCTGTCCTGCAATGAAGCGAATTAGCCCACTATGCCACGCCGACACCCCCATGCCCCCGTTTGACATTTGTGAAAGATTTAGCTATTTTGTGTACTTTAGCATATGGTAAAACTATTATGCCTCATATTAACAAGATTATCACTTATGAACTTATGGGGAATTAGAAATTGTACTCTATCGGATAGTAGGTTGTAGTGCTATATGGTTTCGTAATTGTATTCATATTTTTTACTGATTTGTTGCTGGCTCATTTTACGGTGATAGATGTGTGTAGATGTGTGACTTTCAATTAGCCACCAACCTCCTTGGTCCTCCAGTATGTCAAAGCTTCGGTTAAGTAGGATACATACTTATGGAGTTGGGTTGGATAGGCTATAACTGCTACAATATCTTATAATTTCTTTTTGAGAGTAGAATTATGTTGGGTATAATAATTGCAGCATTTTCATTCCAGTTCAGAACAGTTTTTCAGAATATTTGATTCATCATTTTGTGATACCTTCCACTCTTCTCAATCACACACCTAAAACAAGATGTTAAACGAATCTTCTGAAACCAAATAATACAACACACCTACTTAGCATAATAATAGAGGACTATATCATATTAGTGCATTAATTGAAGTAGGAATATTTAATGTCCTTTCATATTCATATAATAATAAATTAATTTTATTATTTAAAATAGTTTCATACTATACAGTCTAATTTACCAAAGCTGTCAGAAAATAATCAGGGGTTGAACAACCTAGTTTATGGATAAAGATCAATACTCAGGCCATATTCCTTAGGAGTATAGTGGAATTTCTCTGGTGAAACTATACAGTATTTATCTCTACTGTACAATATGGTAAAAATATTTATTAATATCATAAATATAAATTCTGTTCTTGTGGGGTTGTGGATAGGCGGCAGACTTGAATCTGCCTCAGGCCTCCAAATCACTAAGTGTGCCCCTGTGCCAAGAAGCAAGTCATCATATATTGAAGTGGCTGAAAAAAATGTCTAGACTCCTTCAGATTTATTTCAAGCATATGCCTCAATTACACTGTATGAACTTCAAAAAGGCAGACCAAAAAAAACAACACATACTACTCTTGTTGGTTCTTGTTATTTTTCAACTGTGGTGGAATTTCAAAAAGGGCTTTGTTGAATTTTGCACGAAAATCAGCTAGTTACTGTTCCATTTTACAACAGTGACTAATGATATGATTTCACAGCAACATTTGCTGTATCAATTGGTGACAGTCTTTTTTATGCAGGACAAAGTCATGTTTGTTCTGTTTACATCACTATTTAGAGTGCCATCCTTTAAATTTTGGTTTGTGGGCAGCAACGGAGACTGAACAGAATAAATGCCTGAGAAGAGTTGAAGACAACACATAATTATATCACATCAGCTGCTTAAAAGACAAGCTTAGACATTTAAATAAATCCACAAGAGAGATAACATTATGTGTACCTGTTTAGCCAGCTAATTTAACTAGTTAACAGATGTCATAGGCACGTCATAACAAACTTTAATAGCACTGTCATGACACACATATAACACACATGTAGACTTGTTGTGATATTTAGATTGTTATTTTATGGATGATTATATAATATATAATGTAGCCTCTTGAGATTACAATATTATATAAATGATACTACCACCAAAAGTGTTAGAAAACCAACATTCTTCCAGTTTCTACTGAAATATACACAGTTTAATGTCTCAATGGAAATTAAAGCATAAAACAAACAAACAATTGGAGATAAAATAAATAACGTAATCATGTTGTTTAAAAAAATGTAGTCTAAATAATTGAATCAAGTAGCCACCTTTTGCAGATATAACAGCTGAACACACTTGTGGCATTTTTTCTAAAATGGAAGTCAAACATTTTTTGTAATGTTCATCCAAACACTGTTGCAGAAGTTATTATTTTTATCTTTGAACCATAATTTTATTTTGTATTAAAGTAAACAAATAGGGCCTGTTTCGCAGACACAGATTAAGCCTAATCCTGGACTAAATAATCAAGTCGAATGGAAATCTCATTCAGGTACTAAGTAATGTTGCAGAAGTTCAAACAAAATTTGCAGGTCCTCCTGGACCTGACAAAGTGGTCCCACCTATCCAACTCTGTGTATGTGTTTTGGTTGAACCACGGACTGTCTTGTCATTCATTGTTTTCACCCATCCATTGGTTAGATTCAGTCAACAGCACACACCGGACTTCAATTCATTCATCATCTCTTGGTACATTAGTTCCTGGTTTGTTTGTGTTGTCGCTCATTGTTTAGATGTTATGTGTGTGTAGCAGTGTTTGTGCTGTTAGATCAGAAGGGAGATAATTGACGTTTTGACACTTATCAGTGTTATATGATTAAAACTGTTTCATTTCTTTAATCTTCACACTTGTCTCCATTCTCTCCTGGATGCACACTACAGAATGAGCGACCAAACAAGTAAGAGGAGACAGCAATGGAGGAGATACGCACTCAGTGAGGGAAGAGCCTGCCATTACTCAGTAGAGGAAGAGGACTATGTATGTTGATTAACTGGAGGCTATCATCCTCGCCAGCCTCGATAGGTTCCAGTTGTCCAGGAACTATGTTCCCTTTGCCATGGACTTTGGATAATCCCTTCCGCTTCCCCCACTGGGTGTTGGGATAGGCACCTAATTGACATATGCACCTGTCTATCTTCATTTGGATGCATATTGCACATTTTCTGTTCATCCAATAAACTTAATTTCACTACTGAAATATTACTGGGTCCTTCAGTTATTTGATAGATCAAAATGAAATTGTTGATACAAACACCCAATTATTTATAAATGAAAATCATGGAAATTGTCAGATGGCTCAGTAGATATGATGTAAGACTTGTAGTCGGAAGGTTGTCGGTTCAATTCCTGACTGTGGTAAATGTCCTTTATGTTGCTCTAGGGGTATTTCACTGTTGTCATGTATTGGTGAGGAAGAGAGCCAAACGCAGGAGGGTGAGTTGTCTAATTTTATTGCTGAAGAACTCAGATGCGAGACAGCAAACAATAATTACTCTATACAATAGTCACTAATACGTCTATAAATGAAAGTCCTGTTAACCACGCACATGAAGCGTAAGAACTCAACGACAGTCACAATGACATTCACAATAACCCACAATACCCCCTAGTTTAAACAACATATACATATCCTAATTAATGAGTGGCTGAAGCTGTGACAGAAAGAGAGAGAGAGAGAATGGGACCGGTGGTTTCAGTAGACGGGTGACGAAGAACAGCGAGTCCTGTGCGCGCCAGTAGAGGGGGTCTCCGACTCTCCAGCACTGACAACTGTTAAGTTGCTCTAGATAAAAGTGCCTGTTATATTACTAAAAGGTAAGTGTGAAATGTGAAGGGAAACAGCCATTACGAGTTCAAAATATGGCTCCTATTTAGCCTTTCTTTGAAGTTTGGAGTGTGTGCTCACCAAATACCTGTTTTTACTTGTAGACATCCAAAGGAAACAATGAGCAGATCACTAAACTATCATCGGAAGCTCTGCAAAGGTAAGACATACGGCCCTGTTTGAAAGTACGTGTATACTTCCAGTTATTCTTTGTTGAGCTAATCACTGGTCTGTAGCCTAACAGCTATGTCGTGCTGGAGAACTACAACTATTGAATTGATCAGAACAGTTTGTTGTAAGTAATCATAGAAGGATTTTAGAAAAAAGGACACTGTATTTAGTCAAAGGCCCATTATTTTGTGTCTGTAAATGTGTGTGATTTTAGGAATTCATTTAAGTTAGAAATAGAAATATTATTACTTTAAAGTAAACACAATTGCAATCTTCAATTACTGAATTGGTAAATGGCCCTGTTTATGTTTTATCATGAAAAAATATATATTTTACTGTATGTTTATATTTGTTCAAGTTTGATATTTTTCTATTAAAGTGTTTTCCAAAAGTATATGGTGCTTTCATTATTTGTATGTTACTGACTATCCTATATTTTTAAGTTGACTGCATATTCTACAAACCCGATTACAAAAAAGTTGGGACACTGTCCAAGTTGTGAGTAAAAAAGGAATGGAATAATGTACAAATCTCATAAACTTATATGTAATTCACAATAGAATATAGATAACATATCAAATGTTGAAAGTGAGACAATGTTGTCAAATATTGGCTAATTTTGGAGTTCATGAGATCTACACATTCCAAAAAGGTTGGAACAGGTAGCAATAAGAGGCGGGAAAAGTTAAAAGTACACATAAGGAACAGCTGGAGGACCAATTTGCAACTCATTAGGTCAATTAGCAGCATGATTGGGTATAAAAAGAGCCTCTCAGAATGGCAGTGTCTCTTTGAAGTCAAGATGGGCAGAGGATCACCAATTCCCCCAATGCTGCGGCGAAAATGGACTGTGGCAAAGTGGAAAACTGTTCTGTGGTCAGACTAATCAAAATTTGAAGTGTGATTTGGTAAACTGGGACGCCATGTCATCCGGACTAAAGAGGACAAGGACAACCCAAGTTGTTAACAGCGCTCAGTTCAGAAGCCTGCATCTCTCATGGTATGGGTTTGCATGAGTGCGTGTGGCATGGGCAGCTTACACATCAGGACAGGAACCATCAATGCTGAAAGATATATCCAAGTTCTAGAACAGCATATGCTCCCATCCAGACATTGTCTCTTTCAGGGAAGACCTTGCATATTCCAACATGACAACGCCAGACCAGATACTGCATCAATTACAACATCATGGCTGAGTAGAAGAAGGATTTGGGTTCTGAAATGGCCAGCCTGCAGTCCAGATCTGTCACCCATAGAAAACATTTGGCGCATCATAAAGAGGAAGATGGGACAAAGAAGACCTATGACAGTTGAGCTACTAGAAGCCTGTATTAGACAAGAATGGGACAACATTCCTATTTCTAAACTTGAGCAACTCGTCTCCTCAGTCCCCAGACGTTTGCAGACTGTTATAAAAAGAAGAAGGGATGCCACATAGTGGTAAACTTGGCCTCGTCCCAACTATTTTGAGATGGGTTGATGCCATGATATTTGAAGTCAACTTATTTTTCCCTTGAAATGTATGTTGTATTTTGAATAAAATATTGAAATTTGAAACTTGTGTCCCAACTTTTTCGGAATCGGGTTTGTACCGTAAAAACTAGCTATTGAAGGGCTTAGTAACCACAGTCAAGCTGGAAAATATTAGCCATGATGTTTTAACGTAGTAGCATAATGTAGAAAAAACAAAACCAATGATTGCTTGAAAACATAATTTAATTGTTTGTTTTGTTATCACTAACACAAGAGGCTTAGAATAACAATGAATGTAGCACTTAAAAGTTCAAGAGGTATATAAATGGATGTCCACCCCCTCTTATTATTGCAAACTATAATTTCACATGATAATTGTTATCATTGTAGCAGATTAAACAATTCAGAATTTCTAAAGGTACAGAGAATAATAGTGCAATACATTGATGCTGGAAAAACATTTAGTCTAATAAATACCCCCAAACAAAACGTTTTAAGAAGGACAAATGGAAGCAGCTGAAATCATCTGATCTTGGATTGACAGACTTGGTACTTTGTCAAACTGGTAACTGTAAAAAACACAAGGAACATTGGGATGTATAAAATACTGAAACTAGTGCACATTCATTTTGCAGTCAGTCAGAATTCTTCACAGCATGAACTCACCAAAATAAAATGTTCTACTCTATGGCTGCACATGTGGCACCTACGGAGAAAAATAATATTATTTTCACTGCCATTGCTGCGTACTCTGTGCCATTGGTTACATCTGGTAGAAGAGTATATAAGAAAGGAGTAATCACTATCTATGTATACTTTATGTTGATTAAATAGAGTGTTGTGTGAAGTTATGATAGTTCTTGTTTCACAACCTGGCCTGTCTGTGCTGGCTGCTCCTGCTGAGCTGGCTCAATTGGATCCTGGTGATGTGGAATCTGGCTGTTGTATGGTGGGAATGGGATCTGCAAAAAAGAACAACTGTAGTCTTAAACACGTCAGATTATTTGTAATCAAGGAACAAGGAATTTAATGTAATATTTTTGTTTTAAAGTAATGTCTTACATTGGGTGTTTGGGGTGGAGTTTGGGGTGGGAACAGCTGTGAAGACATACAAATAAGCCTAATACATACATGAACTTTATCACCTGAAAAAGTCCCACATTAGTCATAATAATTCATCTTTCTCTGGGGGGGTATCTAGTTCCCACTGAGATAAAACCAATTATATTTTACATTTAACAGGTCCTGAGCAAATACGTTATGTTAGCATTTACCTTTTGCTCCACAAAGTCATATGGGTAGTACTTTAAAATAAACACAAACAACACACATTCGTTAAACAACTGAAGTATAGAAAATATACAGTCAATGTGAACTTCTCTTTTCTGATAGTCTTTACTTCAATGTCAGTATTTAGCCAGCCTTACATAGTGCCTATCAGGTTGTCTTTATCTGTAATTGAAGATGGGGTTCACTTCACATGCGTTAACAGCTATAATCTTGCGGGAAGGATAAATATTTTAGCTAGAGACAACACTTACAATTTCCACACTCTTTCTCCCTGGGGCCTTAGGTATGGAATATTTGATGTAAGCTTGAGAGAGATAGGACTGTTGAAAGAAAAGAGAGGAAAGCAAGTGTGAATGTATGATGGGGCTGATGATACTGTATATATGATATACACACATTTGTGCTCATAAGTTTGCATACCCTGGCAGGTATGCAAAAATTCTGACTGTTATGTAAGGATTGTACTCATATGATGTCATTTAATTATCACACAGTTGTTAAAAAATAATAATAATAAATCACCCAAATGGCCCTGATCAAAAGTTTGCATGCCCTTGAATGTTTGGCCTTGTTACAGACACACAAGGTGACATACACAGGTTAAAGGTTAAGTTCCCACACCTGTTGCATTTTACATTGTAATTACTGTCCGTGTATGAATAGTCAATTCACATGGATGCACTGAGCAGACTAAATACTGAGCCATGGGGAGCAGAGAAGAACTTTCAAAAAGACCTGTGTAATAAGGTACTGGAATGACAAAAAGTTGGAAGTGGATATAAAAAGATATCCAAAGCCTTGCAAATGCCAGTCAGTACTGTTCAATCACTTATTAAGAAGTGGAAGATTTGATCTTGTTACCAAGCCAACGTCAGGTAGACCACAAAAAATGTCAGCCAAAACTGTCAGAAGAATTGTTCAGTATACGAAGAAAAACCCACAGGTAACCTCAAGAGACATAAAGGCTGCTCTTGAAAAAGACGATGTGGTGGTTTCAAGGAGCACAATATGACAACACTTGAAAAAAAATTTGCTGCATGTTTGAGATTCCAGAAAGAAGCTTTACTGCGCCAGTGCCACAAAAAACATCCAGTTACAAAATGCCGACAACACCTTGAGACGCCTCACATCTTCAGGCACACTGCAATTTGGACCAAAATAGAACTTTATGGTCACAAAAAACCTTCAAGAGGGGTCAACAAGGCCTATAGTGAAAAGAATACAATTTTCACAGTGAAGCATGGTGGTGACTCACTGATGTTTTGGGGGTGTGTGAGCTATAAAGGCAAGGAAAACCTTGTAAAAATTGATAGCAAGATGAATGCAGCATGTTTTTGGACAATACTGGCAGACAATTTGCATTCTTCTGCATGAAAGCTGCACATGGGACATGCTCTTGGACATTCCAGCACGACAATGACCCTAAGCACAAGGCCAAGTTGACCCTCCAGTGGTTACAGCAGAAAAAGGAGTGGCCATCACATTCTCCTGGCCATCACATTCTCCAGGCCTTAATATTATTCAGCCACTCTGGGGGGATCTTAAACGTGCGATTCATGCCAGACGACCTAAAGTATTGGCAGCTATACCACCTGAAATAATTCTGGTCCTCATAGACAACGATCCCAAACGACTGCAAGCTTTCATTGATGCTAAAGGGGGCAATACACCATGAATACCATGAGAAATAAAACAAACATTGTTTTGCCCGCTCACTTATGTTTTCTTTAAAAATCGTACATCTATTGCCAATTCTCCAGTGATATGCAAACTTTTGAGCACAACTGCATATAGTTATGTGTTTTAGTAAATATAATAGTATTATATTTCAGGAGTTCTATCTGCAGTATTCACCTGTCCATTCATCTGGCCATTTCCAGGGAATCCCTGTGGAAAAACCTGCAAGATAAAGGAAAACAAACAGAGTAGGTACAAATCATACATACATGAAATAACTGTTCAATATTATTACTAATCTAAACAACAAGAATGAGTATAAAATTAAATGTGTAAGAATATATTATCTACATTAAATCTATAAAGCAATAAGTGTGTAAAATGTTAAGAAAGCATACTAATTCCATGCTGACAGGGCCGTTGAGTCCAAGCTGAGGCTGGCCTGCTGGGTAGTGGGCCTCAAACTCCTTTAAAATAATACAGTGGTCAAATGTAAAATGTATGTATGTGTTTATATATATATATATATATATATATATATATATATATACTACAATTTTTCTGTATTATATATTTTCATGTTCTATTGTTTCAGATGCTCACTATGCTTTACCACATCTAATGAGGTGACCAAATACATGCAGTATACAGTATGTGCATTTGTTCTTACTTGGGTGGGTTGTCCTGATTGTTTTGGGCCTCCATGTTGGGACAAGTAATTGAAGATGGCTTGAAGCTGTGAATAGAAGTACCGAGAAATTACGATTTGACTGAACTAAATTACTAAAATAAACTAAAGATTTCAAGAAGCATCTTTTGGGGTTGCCACAATTTCATTATAGTTCACTGAGGAACTCCATTTTTAAAATATAAACAGGAATATTTGTGAAGAAATCTTTTAGTAATAAACTCTTTCTATCCTCAAAAACAAGATTGGAGGTGTGTCTTGTCTGAAGGCATACAATTCAGGATGACATTTCTGTTCATCATGGTTTGTTGGTACACCCCAAATGTCAATAAATTTATATAATATAAAATGAATTATATTGACAATGCTGATTATCAACATGAATGATGTGTTAACTATTCTAGCAGGGAGTGGTTACTATGATTCTCAACAAATATGCCTTAGTCATAGATTTAACAATTTCAGATAGTTATTTCAAAATCAAATTACACATTTTAATTGGTGTCCGATAGAAGTATCTCTTATGAATTACATCTCCAGTATTTACCTGTCCATTCACCTGGCCACCAGGTGGTAAAACCTGCAAGACAAAGCAAACTAAACAGATCAGATACACATAAAACATAATTTATATTATTTTCAAGATGATTACTCATCACAACATTTAACTATGTGAGTTTTGAAAGTACTTAAGACAAGAAAGTTATAGTTATATTAGG